>LR574073.1:0-42523 GCA_900536345.3 Caenorhabditis sp. 39 LS-2015
GATAAACACACGAAAAATAGTTTTCTGAATCGAACATACGGAAATTAGAAAAATAGATAATAAAAAAAACAAATTTAAGAATGGATAAAGATAACAAACGTATTTCACAAGACTGAAATAGGTACACGATCTACTTAACGTTTCTAGAAGCTTATCACTTTACGACTCTTCAATGTTTCCCCGTTTTGTTCGTTTCGAATTCCTGTCTTGTCTAAGAAACGGGTCGAAATCGCGGAAGCCAGCAGAGATAAGCTCGTCTGAAATACTCAATCGTCGAACATCGCGGAATAACAAACGTACCGTGAAAACATTTTTTCCAAACTTTTATGAAGTTAGGGTTTTGTCCTGCCGACTGCACTAATCCTAATCTGTAGAGCACTTGTTTTTGGGGAAATTCATTACGTCTCTTCGGAATACCTTTTCATTCGGAGCTCGGTTACTTGGAACTCTTTGTGAACATTTTTGAAGTGATAACGGATACTTCTGACTGTTTTTCCAGTGAATTCGCATTCTGAACAATTGAACAGTCTACCAGGCATATGGGTGAGGGCATGGTCGATAAGTCTTGCTTTTCCGTACTTCTTCCTCCATCGAAACGACTTTTCACAGCCCTTCAAAAAAACGAAAAACCACAATAAACATTACTTAAAAAAAAACCTTAAACTTGCACTTGAAAACATAAACTGTCTCCACCGAATTCGTCTGTGGAGCATTTCCCCCGCGTTCCGAACCTTCTACTTCTTCAAAATCTAAAAATGCTTCGCCATTCTCACATTCCGAGTGAATTGAGTTGTTCAGCTCTAAAGTCGTATTCGCATTTCTAAATTGTGCAACTAAATATGGAAGTTTTGCGTATTTTTTCAACAACAAAAAACCAACCTTGTTCGATCGACGGATACGTGTTATTTGCAGAAAAGAAGCTGTTTTCCCTTCCATCACCTTCGAAAGTGGATGTTGATCCTTGAGAATAATCATAATTTAACGGGTATGCTGGCTTTAATTCGCAATATATTCTCTCGGTGTTCTTATCAGACGAAGAAGAGAACATAGAAGGATCAAAATCAGTATGTTCAGCCTTCGCTGATCTTGGCATTTTAAGAGCTTGTTCCAACAGCCTCGATACCACGTTAGAAATTGAGGGAGCTGATGTTCGCTTATTCGTATTAACTTCACTCCTTTCCACTGGCACCGACTTTATTTGTGAGCGAAGAACCGGACTATAAGAGAAACAGGGAATATAAAATGTTATTCATCAGGTTCACCTCGATTGTTGATCTTTGTTAGAGAGCTCGACAGTAGATTCCATTGATAACAGTTTCCTGGTCTCTGGACATCTTCCTGTTCCGTCGACAGCGTTGAGAGTTACGTTCTCGCCCAGAAAGTCGTCAACATCAACTGGATTTATGTTGGAAACGCCGGACAGTAAATTCTCAAAACTGAATCCGAATCTAGAAACTATCGGCGTAGAGCAGCGAGGAGCCTAGAACAATCCAGATATTTACATCTAAATGAAGTATGTACCTTAACTTCTGTCAAGGTGGAACTGAGGCAGTCAGATGCGTCAACCAGTTGAGATGATTTGTTCGGAATTCGTGCTATGTCAATAGTTTCATCATCCCCGACGAGAGATCTGATGGGCGATTCTGGCGGATTGTTGACCAACGGAACCTCTCCAATCCAAAACTTATCGCATCCAATGTCTTTCTGGAAACCATGAAATAAACAAAAAATAAGCATTCTTCTCACCAAATACTTTTCCAGGTCTACTCCATCTTGACGCAGATTGTCTAGTTTTCGAGCGTAAATGTTGATTTGAATATAACTGTCAGAGATGACGGTTTCGTCCATATCTCATAAATAGAACTGTAACTAAGGTCAGTCTGGAAATGTTAAGAGATGCTTCGAAAGTACACAAAATGACGATTGCGGTGTGGAACCCGCACAATCAAATAAAAGTAAAATGAATACTCATCGCGTTCAAAAAAGAAAAACAAAAAACAATACGACAAGATAATAATAGAGCAAGATAAATGAAGTACAGAATTTGAATAAAAATATTTTAGGCCTAACCCACCAACATTTTCTGTAAATCGGTTCCTTCTTCACCAAAATCATTTAAACTCCAATTCTAGATATTAATTCAAACATATTTTGCCCATTTGCGCACTTGAGCCGTCGCGAAATGCAGAAATTCAACAAAAAAACAGAATTTATCAGAAGGAAAAACAACTTTTTTGCTTCATCTTGCCGATCGCGTCGAGACCCTTTGCCCTGTTAACTGCGTGCGCCTTTAAGAGAATACTGTAGTTTGCGCTATGTTGCAGTTTTATTCGTATTTTGAATTCGCAAACCGGATTAAATAGTTTTTAACACCAAAAAAAGAAAAAAGAAAGAAAAAATGCAACAATTTTTGGAATTTATCATTTTCTCTTTTTTTCCCAGTTTTCAATGCAGTTGTTCGCGTATGCGTGCGTTTTGTTTCTGAACTTCTGGGTTAATCTGACTCTCATCGGAACAAAATGATAAGAAGTTTCAGTTTCAAGTTTGTGATAGTGATAAAAAACTGGAAGAGACGTCAGCGGTCATCTTGTGGTCACTCCAAGCGTATTAACTGTACAGTTGAAACGAAAAAGACAATACGGGAACAGATTAGGTGGGAGTGTACTCGCGACTCAGGTGATGAGAACGTAATATGAACCGACGAAAGTAAAAGTCACAATTGTTATGCTCGATTAGAACTGAAAATAATACAGTGAGATCAAACATGCAACCCAGACTCGAAGAGGCGGTGGCTCGAACTGAAAAAGGACAGAATCACAGCTCGGTGGGACAGAAAATGGTGATTTCTGTAGGATAGGCTTTGAGCACAAGATACATTCAGAGAAAAATTAACTCGTTTTCACCATTTTATTTTGGATATACCGTGTCTACGCTATAAAGTCTTTCTTTCTGTGAGCCGAGATCTCGCGAGACACTGTGTTGAGTTGGAGACGCAGACAATCAAGGCGGAGGAATAGACGAAAGACTCGCAATTTCTACTTTGAACACAACATTTCTGGACACTTTTTCATAGAATTTCAGGAAAATTGTATGCTGAAAACTTGCATTATTCGTTATGTTCTTTTTGTATCCAGAAGTTGATTCGGATGTTGCATTGAATCGGTTCCGATTCGCCTCCCAACGGTTCCCATATAAGCACAAAGATTGTCTCTATACTTTGTGTCACGAACAAGAACCAGTCGTCGTCGTGTCGAGTATACTTCCTCGGTCTGGTCTGCAGTTCAAGTTGTGTCTTCGGTCTGTTCGTCTTCGACGGCAATTCGTCATACATCAAAGATCAGATTCCTCCTTCCTCTTCTTCTCCTTTTCCATTTGTTTCCAGTCAACGATCAGCAACCGGACGGGGGTCTTGGCCCCTTATCGCAACAGTAATATTTACTGCATAAACAAACAAATCGAGATGGAAAAGTGGGCGGAGAGAAAAAAGAGAGAGAAAGAGGAACAAAGTATTATACAAATTCCCTTAAAAAGTCACATGTCTCTCTGCACATTCGTGTTATCTAGAAAACAAAAGGATTGAATAAATAGTCGGTCGACGAATTCGCCGGACAACCATTCTCGTTCAGTTCCCCTCGAAACCATGACTGCCAACGGGCTGCACTTCCATGTCAATGAGGTCCCCAGTCCCACTTCCATCATGCTCTTCGGCCTGCAGCAGATGATGATCTGTCTCTCGTCACTCCTTGTCATCCCTTATGTCGTCTCTGATATGCTCTGTGCTGGGGATCAAGCTATTCAGATACGGTAAGTAGGTCAAAGTAAGAAGTTAAAGACATCTGAATGTTGTTCCAGTGTTCAACTAATCTCAGCAACCTTCGTGACTTCGGGTATAGCCACGATCCTCCAGACGACGTTCGGAATGCGGTAAGTCTCACTGTGTCGCTCCTTCCACCCTCTTCATCTGTTCAGTCTCTCCATTCTACACGGACCGTCTTTCGCCTTCCTTCCAGCTCTGCACACCTTCCAAACAACATTTCCATGTGATGCCACCACCGATGTAAACGATTGGCAAGAGAAAATGCAAATGGTAAGTCGCCGAGAATCGGTCAAAGTTCGACGGAACATGTTTTCAGATAGCCGGAAGTTGCCTCGTGGCCGTCCTCATTATGCCGATTCTCGGGTTCACTGGCCTCGTGGGAGTCATATCTCGATACATCGGTCCAGTAACCATAGTCCCCATCATGAGCCTGCTCACCATTGGTACTGTACCTGATGTCGAGCAGAAAATGGCATTGCACTGGATATCAATTGTGTGAGTAAACGGGAAAACGGGTGTTTCGGACGTCATAGGGCCTCGTTCTCTACGAAACAGTAGATGACGTGAACTAATATTTTCCAGGGAGTTCCTGATTCTGATAGTGTTCGTTGTGCTTCTGGAGCAGTATGAGCTTCCACTTCCAGTGTTTTCGTTATCGGAGAAGAAGATCAAGTTCACCAAACAGAAAGTGTTCAGTCAGTTTCCGGTATTCCCGTGTTCCATTCACCCGATCATCGCTCAGTTCATTCCTTCAGTATCTCCTGGGAATATCCATCGCCTGGTTCCTCTGCTTCATCCTCACTGTCACCAATGCGGAACCGCCCGGCGGAGCAGCTCGTACAGATCAGAATGCGAGCATCACTGTTTTCGACAAGACTCCGTGGGTTCAGATGCCGATGCCGCTGTTCTTCGGCCCTCCGAAGTTCAGTCTCTCCCTTGTTTGCGGCTTTATGGCGTCCTGTTTTGCGGCGATGATTGAAAGTATCGGGGATTACAGTGAGTCCTTTTGTTTTCCAATCTTTTTTCAAACACCATTTCAAATTCGTTGAACTATCGAACACGGAAATCCTTTTTGCCAGATTTGTGCGCAAAGATATCGAAACAAGGCCGCCCGCCACCGTCCAATACGAATCGGGCATTCGTCGTCGAGGGAATCGGATGCATTCTGGCAGCACTCTGGGGAGTCGGAACCGGAGTGACGACTTATGCAGAGAACATTGCGATCATGTCCGTGACGAAGGTAATTGGCGATCTTCTCATGCGATCGATGATCTTCTCGGGGAACAAAGTCTCTCTGAAAAGAGCTGGAATCACGTGGTGACGTAAAGCGGGAAACCCCTCCGCCTCCTCTTTTCGTGTCGTCCTTTGAGCAAACAGACAAGAAAGACAGCTGGAATTTTTAAAGTTTCACTGATAAGTGTTCTAACTGATAAGAAGTGACGAGAAGAGAGAAGTAGAGAAACGAGAGACGATCTTTAAAAACACACTTATTATCTGTGATGAACTATGATGTCCTTTGCAGGTCACGAGTCGCATCACAATGCAGATGGCCGGTGTACTTCTCATCCTTGCCGGCGTCATCTCCAAGTTCGCCGCCTTCCTCGCCATGATTCCCGAACCCATCATTGGCGGTCTTCTCGCCATGGGAGTCTGTCTTATCAACGGAGTCTCTTTGAGCAATTTGCAGGTGGAATCAAATCAACAAGTTTCGATGGGAAAACAGAACTTTCTATTTTCAGACAGTTGATTTGCGATTATCAAGGAACCTCACAATCATCGGCATTTCCATCATCATGGGACTCACCGTGGCTTCACATTTTGAGAAGACCCCACTCAACACAGGTAAGAATTCCAACTCGGGTCTTGATTGTTGATGCTCGAGAATGATAAGCATCAGTTCAAGCTAAAAAGTGTTTGCAGGGAATCAAGTGGTCGACGATGTGTTCGGCACACTTCTCACCATCCGAATGCTCATCGGAGGAGTCATTGCATTCACACTAGACAACATTACGGGCGGGGCAACGAGGAAACAACGCGGATTCGTGTCGGACAGCGACACGGAAGACCAAGTTCCGTTGGAGCAGAACGGATTCGTGTTGCCCTCGTGGCTCAACAACTTCTTCTTGAGATACTCATGGCTCACTTACCTGCCAGTCATTCCTTCAGAACGGGAAATATTGAGAATTGAGGAGAAAAGAAACAAATTCAGTTTAGAAGAATATCAGGAAAAAGCATAAATAATTTATTACAGTTCTCTATCTCTATTAATGTCTTCATATTCTCTTCTGTCCACTCGCATCTTTCAGATTCTTTTTCGTTTTCATTCGAAGCTCTTCGACCCGTTTTATGGACTGCTCAGATGGAATTACCGGTAGTCGTGTGATGGATGGAACTTTGAGAATTGCTCGGTTCGCGAAGGACGGCAACACGAATCCATCTCTGTCCACGGGAACTGCTTCATTCGTTCCCGATCCGTTTTCTCCGTGGAACCCTCTCTGCTGCCGTGTCGCTCCTCCAGCCATTGTGTCGAGACAGAAGGCGATGAGTCCGCCGACGAGCATTCGGATCTTTAGAAGAGTTCCCAGCACATCGTTGACTTCTTTGCTGCCAATATTCACAGAATTTATTTCGAAATGGGAGGAAATAGTGCAGCCAAGAACAATCGAAAGTCCCATGATTGTAAGGTTTCGAGAGAGACGAAGCTCGACGGACTGCAAGTTCGCAATGGCTACTCCGCAGATCATGCTGACTCCCGCGGCAAGGACTCCTCCGATAATCGCCTCTGGGATCATGGCGAGGAAGGCGGCGAACTTGGAGAAGACTCCGATGAGAATAAGGAGAGAACCGGCCATTTGCATTGTCACTCTGCTCGTCACCTTCGTGACTTGCATTATGGCGATATTCTCAGAGTAAGTGGTCACTCCTGTGCCGACTCCCATCAGTGCAGCCAGCATACTTCCGAGTCCTTCCATGATGAATGCTCTGTTGATACTGGAAGACGGCGGACGTCCTTGCATGGAAATCTGAGCACACATTCCTGAAAATTTGTAAACTGAGAGAATACGGACTTCATTACTTACCGTAATTCCCGACGCTTTCAATCATAACTGCTACAGTTGAAGATACGAATCCCAGTGCCAAAGCAATGTTCACTTTGGGAAATCCGAATGCGAATGGATAGGGAACCTGGATCCAAGGGGTATTGTGAAACACACTGATGCTTTCTTTGTTGTCTGTCCGAGCAGAACTTCCCACAGGTTCCAAGTCGCTTATCGTGAGCAACCAGCACACAAACCAAGCAATAACGATTCCGATGAGGTACTGAAAAGGAGCTCAGAAAGTTTCTAGGGTCGAGAAGTTGGAACTCACTGGAAATTGTCCGAACAACCGGACTTTTGAGAACTCAAACTTCCGCTGTTCAAAAGAGAAATATGGGATCGGTACTTGAACATTCTCCAGGAGAACTACAAAAACAATGAGCAGTATGAGTTCGACGACGGAGATCCAGTGGAGAGAGACTTTCTCCTGGATGTCTGGCACTATTCCGATGCACAAAAGGATTAGCATTGGAACTATTGTGACTGGTCCGATGTGCTTGGATATCCTGCCGACTAGACCAGTGATTCCTAAAAAGGGCATGAGCAGAACGGCGACGAAGAGAGACCCAGACACCTGAATATTGCAACATTCAGTGGATCACTGATAGAGGCAAGTGCCCCTTACAATCTGTATTTTTTCCCTCCAAGCTGTTGGGTCAGAATCTGCAGTACACGGATATAAGTGTTCGAATGTATGGAGAGCGGGGAGAAATGCGAAAGAGGGACCGTGGAGGATGGCGAGTCTTACAGAGGGAAACAGGATGAATGAGCAGATGAAAGGGTTGCTCACCTCAATCCAAACGTAGTTTGTAGAATAGTGGCTATCCCAGTTGTTACAAAAGTGGCGGAGATCAGCTGTACTCTAAAATAATGATTTTGGTGATGACAGCATAAGAAGTACGGTACTAAGACTCTGATCCTACCTGATTGCAATTGTTTCTGTGCCCGCACAGAGCATATTGGAGAGTATATATGGAGTGACTAGGAGAGCCGAAATGCAGACGAGCATCTGCTGGAAGCCGAAGAGCAAGATGGCCGAGAAGTGCGGAACATCATTCACGTGGAAATGTAGCTGTCCGATCTCGGAAACCATTGTCAGAAACAAAAGAGAGAAGAACTAGTTGATCTGCGAATGGAAAGGGCGGATCGAGGATGCCTCGGTTTCTAGAAGAGACGGCCGAGAGACGGAGACGCGAGTGTGTGTTTGGTGGTGACCAACAGTGTTTACGCACCGTTCCCACTGTTTTCCATGTCATCGTGAACTTTACTCCAGTTGTATTTGTTTCCTTCTTTTCCTTATCATATTTAGAACTTCAATTTATTGTATAGTATCCAAAATAAATACATTGGTTATCAAGTAGGTAATGAGAGATCAGATCTGGAAGAGGGAATGAATTGTGGTCCACGGGGCATATGCGACTGAGAGAAAACAAAGAGAGTCTACCAAGAATAATAATAACTAGCGAATAAATGGAATGTGCTGCGAAGAGATTGAGGGATATTATGTACAAAAAATAGGGAATTGAGATGAGCAGCAGAAGAAGAGACAAGGTTTACTTGGTGGTCGGATTGGCGGAAGCGGCCGGCTCGGCGAACGGATCTGTCTTGTTGCCTTCCGAGACAATCGGAGCGACCATGTTGACGAACTCGTCCAAGTCGATCTGAACAGTTTAGAATGCATATGCCAGGTTGAGTATCCTGCAGAGCTCACCTGCTCGTCGCCGTCCTTATCAACCTCCCGAATGATCTCATCCACTTCTTCCTCACTGAATCTTTCTCCCATCGTAGTCATGAAATGCTTGAACTCTTGTGCTGTGATGTACCCGTTACCATCTTTGTCAAACACTCTGAAAATGTTCCCTTTGTTTTTTGCAATCTTTTCATCCTCTTTATGATCGGAAATCGGATTTTATTTTAATTCCATTCAATGTTCCACTATGTTTATAGAAAAGAACGCACTGTTCTAAACGGAAAGTGCACGCGCCCTTCTGTCCATACAGAATGCTACAGTAATCTTGTCTCACTTACTTAAAAGCAAGTCGGATGAGCTCCTGATCGGTCTCCTTGTTCATCTCCTTCATCATCTTGCAGAACTCTCCAAAGTCAATCTTTCCGTTTCCATCCACATCATACTCGTTGACCATGTTCAGCAGTTCCTCCTCGGTCGGATTCAGTCCGAGAGTGCGCATCGCCACTCCCAACTCCTTGATATTCATCGTATTATTGCCATCCTTGTCGAAAAGCTTGAATGCCTGAGCAAACTCTTGCAACTCCTCTTGAGTGAATTCGTCGGCGTCGGAGCACACGGATTGGTTGGTTCCTTGACGGTACATTTCGCGTTTGGCCACTGAATAAAACAAATTGAAATCCACTCGATTCGAAACTATTCACATCGAGAGGCAATAACAAGCTAGAACCGAACGGAGTCGTTTCGGATTCCCAAGAGCCGACAGACCGACCGACACTTGAGTTGTTTTTGTGGTGTCTGTTACAAAACCAAAGGAGAAGAAACCGAAGAGGAAGAGGAGGAAGAACAGAAGGGGGAAATGCTCTCATTTGATGAAATGTCGACGTCACAGAGGACAAAACGAGGAGGAGAGAAGGGACAGTTGTCCCGTCCCGGGCGGAACCAGACACGAGAGATAGAGACCAATTTTGAATTAATTCGGAGACGACCTCCAGTGCAAAGCGGAACGAATCCCTCGAGAGTTCAGAGAAACTGTTGGGTAAGTGTGCTGCCCACACACAGAATGAAGTGCTCCGGAGGGGACACGCCGGGTGCCAATAAACCTGCGAAACAGTGAGAAAAGACGACGAGTTGATGATATCGTCTGCGTCTCTCCGTCTCGCACACTCTCTCCCGCCCTTTCTCTGGACCAATTCCATTAGTTTCCGGAGCAGAGATGTCAAAAAGCAAGCTCAAGAAGAGAAATGGGCGACATCTGGAAAATTGAACATGTGGCTAGTTAAGACCGCGTTCTGTCTCCCATCATCCATGCCCCTTGCCCCCGCTCTATAAATAATTTGGCCTTTCATTACTCATTTCCTCACTTTCCGATGCTCTCAGATTTTGCTTTCGAGATTCTTCCAGACAAAAGAATAAGAAAAAGAAGACAAAATAAGAGGCGAATATGATGGAGTGCCTGGCTCAAAAAGCTGAAAGTCGAGGGGTTTACCTAAGAAAAAAAAAACAAAAAGGCGAGGGAAACGAGGAACGAAATGGGCTTATTGTCCTCTCGTTAATCCGTCCGACTGGCTGGCTGGCTGGCTGCATGAATGGATGGATGGATTGAGGTGATGATGATCAAGAATCAGTGATTGTGTTCCGAAGAGAAGAAGAAGAAGAAGAATGGAAAGGATAGGTGGGAAGAAGGGAAAGACCAGCAGCCATTGCACTGAACACCGGAGTCGAGAAGGGGAAGAAGAAAAAGCACAAATAACAAAAAAGAGAGAAACGGATAAGTTTTATAGGCTCTCGTGGATGGAGCGATGGAGCGTTGGAGCCGTCAAGAACGATTGGTGAGGTAGATAATGATGAGGTGGAGTGAGTGACGGACGACGTCTCCGAGACACGATTCGGACACGAACGTGACGGGATGATGGCCGACTGCCAGCGGGAATTGCCGGTTGGCTCCGTCAAACGACAAGAAAAACTGACAGAGCCGTGGGAGGAGGAGTACGGTAATAATCCATCGGCCGCGGCGGACACACTCACGCATTCAGAAACGCAATTTGTGCACGCGCTGTCAGGCTCGTCGAAAGTACTCGTGACGAGATACTCAGCCACTAATTGGTTCCTGAATCCCTTATGAGCTCTTTCTTTTCGTTGTTGTCGTTTCGAAACTGACGACGACTAGCTTGGCGGGTGAAACAAAAGAGGAGGAAGTGGAAGTGAATGGATCCGAAAGGAGATCAGAGTGAATGGGTCGAAGACGGCGAATCGAACGACGCATGAGACGATGAATGTGAGAATGAGAAAGTGGAAGTGGGAAGAGGAGGACCTCCGGCAACCAGAGTTCGCGGTTCCCGGATTACAGCTGCAGATCGACCAAAGCGGAATTCTCGGAAAAGATTGGAGACGTGAACTTGGGTTGACCGCTCAAAAAGCAAGGGGTCTAGACAGCAGAATTATGACTGATTCCCTTGAGATCTTCTGTTTATCAGGACAACGAGAACAACAAAGTGGTTTCGATGGAAATGGGTGTGCACCGATAGCTACAGTAATCTCAACCTGGAAAACGGAAAAGATGTTTTATGAGCAATAAATGGTAGATGAACTAGAGGAAGAATGGAAAGAAGAGGGGAAGGAGCAATGAAGAAGAGCGAGAAGATTGGTTTTGGTTTGAGCGGCTCCGGTCGGTGCTCCGCCCATAACACATGCATACAATAGGAAAAGGGAATCTGACGACGAGCACAAAACACATACAACACACACCGCCTCGGTACAACGTTCCTCGGCCGGTTGTCGGCTCATTTTTCAAAACAAAAAGAGAAGAAAAACGAGGACTCACGGCAGTCTGCGGCATTGGCGGATTTGAACGGAAGCACCGAATGAACGCAAACACCGCTCGCCATCACGGGTTCCACGATTTCCTTTTGCTGATTGTTGCCATTTTGTCTGCAAAATGAGTTCTCTGAGTATGGATAAACAAAGAAAAATTGTTTGACCCAAGCAGGGATCGAACCTGCAATTTTCTGATCCAGAAGGCCACAAAGAGAGCGCGCTCTCTCGAGTGCCTGCACATTTCTTCCCAGCAGGGGGCAACTTACCTCGTACGAAACCCCCGTCTTCGGGGTCCTATTCGATTCATGATTTTGCGTAGAAAAGAAATTTTGGATGTTTTGGGATCTTTGGAAGGAATGTTGAAAAGCGGTTAGTGCTCCAGAATAAGACAGAACAAGTAGGCCGTCTGGAATGAAGAAGGGCGGCGAAAATGAATAACGTTAAAATAATAGGTAAGAGGAGAATCTTCTTGTCTCTTCAGTCGACCACAACCAATTGTTGGAAAATAATGAATAAATAAGAAGTTGAAGAAGAAGGCGTTGTCGAAGCTTTTCCATCCCGCAGAGGAGTGTTTGGTCGTGTGCGACGGCTCGAAATTAGCAAAATCTCGCCCGTGGGCAAAACTTCGACGGGGCTCTCGAACTGAATAGAGGACCAACTTCTTCTTCTTCTCCTTTGTCGTCTTTCGAGCAGAAGTTTCAGTGGAGCCGACTGCCGGGAGTAATGAAGAAGAAATGCGAGGACGACGAGGACGGACAACGGACGGCGCAATAGGCAATAGGCAGCCGTTTTCTATTCATACGAAACAAGTTTGGCGCGTGGCTAGAAATAGTGCCGGATTCGAGGAGACGACGACGAGTGGTCGAGGATATGGGTGACGACGCAGAAGATGCTACTTACTCAGTGCTGCTCCGGGAGAAGAAGAAGAAGGAGCAGAAGAAGGAGCAAAAGGAAAATTGAGGACAAGTAGCGACACGAAAGGATGGTCGGGAGGGCGGAAAATGAGCCGACAATTTGGATACAACTGCTGACGGACGACGCCCTCATTTCTGAGTTTACGTGAGACTTTTTCAATGTTTTCAAAGTGACATTGGACACCATTTGCGACGGTTTGAAGAGACAAGAAGATGTTGGGGAAGAAGTAGAAAAGGTGAGAATTGGGGACTGGGCTGCTGCAGATCGTATCCGCACCGAACTGCAAGTTGGAGGGGAAGAATTGTATGCGGTCGGAAAAGGGAACTGAGGGATAAGGGGAATGTACTCAAAAGACTTAAAGAAGACTCGAGTTATAAAATAATCAAATGACTAAGTTATGGTAGTTGAAAATCACAAAATGGTTGCTTGATATATCATGAAAGATTGTTTTGATTCAGTGAATCTCTTGAATGAATTTATTCTCTGTTTCCTCCGGAACGGATCATCCGAGATGCACTCTAAAGATTTGAAAGAGCTCAAGCAGATAGAAATTGTTCCCGGGAAGTACAAGGAATGTCATATGATAGACGATGCAATCCACGAGTTTCCAGCAAGCATCACTAGTCGCAGTCTACGGTAGAAGAACTTTATTGGAAGTTACAGTACTACTTTGCTGTAGAACTTCGGAACTTCCGGCAGTTGGGAGTTGGTTCGTGTCAAACTGCTGGAAAAGAGGACAGGAGGAAATGAAAAAGGACGAATAGTTGCCAGGGAATTTGGAATTCAAGCCAGAACAAGAGGCAGCGGGAGTGGTCCTCCATCCCGGAAAACAACTAAAACTTTGGATGGAGAGGCTCGACGCGCGCTGACACTGCTTCTGGTTTGCCGAAAAAGTTTCAATTTCACCTGCTCGTCTTCTTTAGACTCGGCGGCGGCCGTGCTGTCGAAAATGCAATTAGTAATCGAGAGGCGCGTGAGTGGAGAAGACTTCGGAAGAAGAGGATTCAAGGGGAACACAACCAACATGTTCAAACGCGGAAGATACAAAACACTTGTTGAGAAGGTTCGGGCGACGACGGCTTCTGCGCGACTCAACGGCTGCTCCACAACTGCTACGTCACACCGCCTCCGAGATTATCATCTTCACGGGGGCGACGGACCTGAATGGAGAGCCGAAAGAGGACGGAAGGAGGCCAAAAAAGAAACGGGCGGTCCGTACGGACGGACGGACGGATGCACGGAAAATCGTGATTTGCATTTCATTGAGCAAAGTGGAGTAGTGAGGAGGAGCAAGACTTTTCTTGCTGGAAGTGGCTCTCCTCCGACGATATAAACAGAAGAAGAAGAAGAAGCAAGAGGCGTCGATGCACACATCCGTGTCCTCGGCTCCTCCATCAACAATTTGGAGTCGGGAAGGGGTTGTAGTTTGGAGAAATGGAGGAACCGTGACGCACGTGCCGACGACGAGATATCCACCCGTTTATTAAGGACTCAATCATTTGTAGGAACAAATTGAGGCATTTCATCGAGAAATTATGAAATCCAGGGAGAGCAAGGCTGAGTGATGAAACAAAACATGTAACACACAGCTAATAAACAGATTATCCGTGCGGGATTCATCAAAATCGGCACGGAGGGCTTCTTCCTGCTAGTCCAGTTCAACATCATTTCGAGAAGAACGAAATGCGTTTTGGAATTGTTATGTGGTTTGCAGATTCGATGAACATTCAATTTTATTTTTATGGGTTCGTAAGTGAAATTGCAAAGATTCTCCCGATGTACTATATCAAAATCTCGGATCAAAAACCTTCTTAACCTTTTTACTTGGGTAAAAACAGTTGTATGAAAGTTCTACATACCTCATTTTTCCCTTCCGTTTCTGTCAAATTCCTTTTTTTCAATTTCTTATTTATCTGTCTGTGCAGTTTTCAATTTTCACTGAATTTTTAAAATCCTTTTCCTCATCAAGTTTCTGTTATGCAGAAGAGAGCCAACGTCTTCTGAATAATTCTGAATATCTAGAATCTTCACGGAAGGATTCGACGTTTTGAAGTCCAAGAGCCTTAAGGGTAAAGTATTACGGTCTGACCTCGAATTTTGGTTCTTAGAAAATAAAAGTTCAAGTCAGATTCGAAGAAGTTAGTATTGCCAAAAGAGAATGATAACAGAGTGAATCAACGATATCAACGACGAGTTTTATAACGCTTGTTGTGAAATCGAAAATGGTCATTCCTGAATGTTTTCTGATCCAAAGTTTTCCAAAAATGAGCTCGCAAAGTTGACTCTCATTTTTCTGATTATTTGAGAATCCTTTCGCCATTGTTTCTTTGAAACCTCTGATGTTTGATTATCATTGCCAGCATCTCATCAGTTTCTCATTATGTTTCTTTTCAAAGAACCATCCCTCCCTTTTCAGCGAAAAACAGACTTACGTATTGAGATTCCTTCGTGCGAATACATTGAAACTCTCGTCGATGCGTTTCTGTCGAGCCGCCTTCGAACGGCCGAACCGCAGCTTCTGGAATACAGTTCGCATTGATTGAGACAAGAAGTCTCGCGATACATACCTTCAGAAGGAAATCCAGTGTGCGAAACGGGACGAACTTATCTCATTTCTGTCTCCAAATCGAGTCTGCAACCCAAACAATGTTTATAAATGTGGAGAATGTGTGTCTTCGTGAAAAAGAGTGAGTCAAACAACTTTCCCCGGCCTATTCTTTCTCTTTTCTCCTACTTTCTTTCCTTCCATAAAATAGAAAGAGCCGGGCAAAATGTTGACCAGCGAAATTATTTCACACCCTTTTCTGCTGGTGTTGGTGGCAGAAAACGGAGGGAAAAGTGAAAAAGGAGAAGTATTTGAAGGGGAGAAGGAAGAAGAAAACGGAAAGTTCGAAGGCGAGAAGTAGATTTGGTGGGGTGTGAAATACGAGGAATTGGCACCACCAAAACGGAAATCAGACAAAGGAAGTGAGCACAATGGCGGGTAATAAAGGAGGAGGGATTGGGATGGAAAAGGAGTCGGAGCTGGAGCTGGAGATGGAGATGATCAGTCATCTGGAATCGAAGATCTGCTGGGAGAAGAAGCGAAGGGAATGGAACAGAAAAAACAGAAAAGGAAATGAAGAAATGAGGACTGATCAGAGTATCCCTCAGTTTCTCGGATTCTCGAAGAATGAATATAAAGAAAATTTGCAAACGAAAGAGTTGAAAGACATTTGCGCCGTTCGCTCTACCGGCTGGAATTCATGCGACGTCGTCGTCGACGGGAAAGGAGAGAAACGGGGGGAGGACTCGGGGCTGAATATGCACATGTAAATACACGCGGTGGTGGCGGTGATGAGAGGCAGAGACCCCGTGTATACGTGTGTGAGTGTGCTCGGGAGGAGAGCAACCAGAGGCCTCCATGCATACAAAATCTACTATATTTAATTTAGTATCACTGCTTCTTTCCATCGACTCTCTGGCGGCGACGGCGTATCCTTATGCTTAACCCGTCGAATTCTGCGAAAAGTGCAAACGGAGGAACAGAAGGATTCCGTGATTTGATTATGGAAGAATGGAGAGAAAGGAAGAGGGAAAGAGAGTCGAATGGGGGTCTTTTTAGAAACTATGTTGCTATGTTTTCAATTGAGAGCTTGCGATAAGAAAGAATCAAGATTACGGTAACATCTGAGAAGGGGCGAAAGGAAGAGAACTCTGGAGAGAACCGGAAGCCCTGCTTTGAAGGGGAAAGCTGATGACGTGGGAAAATGGAGCGATCGGGTAACCCAATAGTGGGACGGAGGTGTTCATTCGTAAGCGGGAGGGTGATACTCCAGATGAATAAAATATGGGTGTCTGGTTCACAAAAGACACGTTTCACACTCGAACGATACTCATTTCAAAACGAAGCAGTGAGTGGGGAGAGATTGAAATGGCGGAACCCATCTGGATGGAGAGCAGATATCTATGAGGCGATGGTTTGAAAAACGACAAATTGAATAGAGGTGGCGCCCTTCACAGGCCGTAAAACGGTTCTGGCATCAATTGGATTACTTTTTTGCCACTTGTTTTCGCTCGTCCGTTTCGTTTCGCTTCGTTTCGCGGAGCAGAAGCCGAAGCGGAGCGCCGACGACGACGACGTCCTCTGCTCCATCTCATCTCTTCTTCAGCCTTTTCCGCCCCGACTGAAATGACAAAAACAGAAGCGAAAAAATCGGGAGACGGATAAGAGGAGGGCCTCGGCCAATAAAAAAAGTTCAAAAAGCTAGCGAGAAAGGAAAGAGAGAAAGAGAGAGAGAGAGGGAGTCCGTCTCTCTCTCCATTTCTCTTCTCAAATTTGGCGCCTTTTCGCTCTTTTCGAGGAGGTGGGCCATCCCAAAAGTGGCGCCGCAAATTCCCAAAAGAATCTTCTTTCTTCTTGCTTTTCGCTCTTCTCATAGCAGCAGTCGCTGATTCTTCTTCTCCTGTTTCGCCCTGTCCACTTATTCCAAAACATGGAATGATCAACGATGATGGTGATGGAAGAGTGTACGGGGGACGGGCGGATGACGATGATGCGAAGGAATCGCCCGAAAACTGAAAACCTTGATGAATTATGAATAAGCCGACCGCTCTTCGCGCCTCGGCGAAGATGGGCGGTTCAGCACGGATTAGAGAGCGAATACAACGGAGGTGGAGCTGCCCGATTAGAGTCCGACGTGCACTTGGGCAAAAAAGAAGCGAATGTGGCGACCGGAAACGAGAGATGTCAACTCAAATCGAACATCGTCTTGGAGAAGCCTTTTCCAGGAAATTATTTTTTCGAATAAATTTTCTCCTCCCTAGACAGATAACTTCTCGAAACGGACACGCCCAGTGGAGACGAGAAGTGCACGATGCCTCCGCGAGTAACAAGTAACTTGGCAACCAACGTGTTTCGCTCCGTTTCCGTCCCCCGAAGTGTTCTGATCTGATTTTCGAAAAAGCAAGGCTTCCGTTTTTAGGGCAAGAGAGACAGGACTCAATGACACAGAGTTATCCACTGAATTTGTGTCTTTTCTGCCGGATTAACTAACGGAATACTTACCAAACAGAATGAGATTTATCATTTTCGGAGTCAGAATAATACGATTTCTTGTACTTGGCACACCTTGTGCCTCGTGATATCTGATGCCGAAAGGATGTTTTCCATGGATCTGACTGTGACTCAGACATCGATGAATGGGAGACTGATTTACGTCAACAGACAGACAAAGCCCCGCCACCTTGCCTGATGGAAATGGGAAATGACGGAGAAGGATGAGCAGGAATGGACGAAGATGCCAGAGAAGGAATTTATTCGAAGGGGGTTGCAACAGGGACACAAAGGACAGAGTAATTATGGAGGGGGAGACGACCAGATGACATGTCGAGAGTGACCACTGCGCCCCGCTGCTCCCGTTAAATGTCTGCGAGCAAATGAATCGAATAAAAGTAAAATGACAACTAGGCGAAAGAGAAGAAAGAGACATGTCCCCGGGTCTGGTCCGACTTCTCCTTTCCACACCACACTATTTTTGCTCCGCCATCTCCATCGCCATCGCTGCGCACCAAAGAATTTCTGGTGTGGGCCTGTGAGAGAAGGATGGGAGACGGGGTGGAAGCGAGGACGTTTTTGAGCTTCGTAACAACTAGGAGAGAAAAAATGGTTGACAAAAAGAATGGAGAAATTAGAGGAGTGGGCAGTAGAGACGAGTGCATTTGGCAACGAGACGCAGGCAATGTCGCTTGTGTGTATGTGTGGTGATGACGGGCCGTTTGGCTGGAAGAAGACGAAGAGGAGGAGAAGATGAGGAGAAGTAAAACAAGATGAAACTGAGAGCAATTCCGGAAAAGATCGGATCGTGGGAAGAAGAGTACGTGAGACTAGGTTGAATGACTCGCAAGCTGAACTTTGGTCCGATTGAAACTTACAGTAAGTTGCCAATGCGAAAATGAAAAGCAGAGTCGGAAAACTACAGCTCTTGTTTGCCGGAACTTTAGTGGAACTCATGCGGCGAAAAGTTGATGAAGTCATTCCGAAAGACTCAATGAGCAGCCATTCTCTCTTCCAGTCTTCCTGTTCCAGTTTGAAACGGAAACTTGAAGTTGTTCACTTTGTCTCACTGACTGTAGCAACGAGGTCTGCTCTCCAAAACAAAAGAAGCGGAAGTTGAAAATGAAAAGAGTTAAAATGGGAACACTCCTGAACACCAGACGTTTCTGCTTACCTACATTCTCTATTATTCATGGTGAAGTTGTGCTTTCAGCTGTCTGGATGAGTTGTCTGCTTCGCGGAACTTTGGTTTCTGTGACAAGGAAATGAGAAGCGAAACCGAAACGAAACTCGTGAGAACAGAACTTCTCAGAAGAGGTCGACGACTCCATTCTCACTCTCTCTCTCCCTCTTTCTCAGTGCCGGGCCATCAATCAGACCCTCCATTTTGGGTCCTTCCTCTGATTTATGGTATGAGGTAGTGGTCGTCGGCTCCGACGTTCTGACGATTAGAGGTACTTCTTGCCATCCGTGGTAAACAAAGAGATCAGGATATCAACGTCATCAACAAAATCAGAATCATCTGACAAAAACGAGGGCCATGTGCTATTTCTGTTATTTTATTGTTTTCTTTGGTCGCAGCTCGGATTTTGGTTGTCGCCGACGAATCCATCGCAATCCAGACGATGGAATATTTGGAGAGAAATGGCCGAAGAAAACGGGACGAGGACTGGCAAACAAAAACATTTCTCCATATTTGGCACCTTCTCCTTTGTCTTTCTTTCGTTTCCGTTTCCAATGTCTTCGCAACATGATCTTTCTCTTTTTCGTTTCGTTCCGCACAACAACAATGTCAGGCAAGGAATGGAATGGGTGCACAGAGACCAGTTTATGAGACGAGACGAGGAACAAGCCATTTAGAAGGAGGCGCGACTGGGAAGGGAAGGAGACGAGGTCAAATCCGGCTGATCTGAGAAGAGAAAAGTTAATGACTTTGGGAGGCAATAATCCAACAAAGCGTTCAGCAGATAAGGATAGCGGGGACTGATTCGAGAGGAAACGGGATTAGGGGAAACGTCTCGACGCAACACGGGGGATGCAAGTTAGCTTCTTCTTCTCCTTCTTTTCCACGACAGATACCGAAACGGTTCTCATAAGCGGCGGATGACATAACGCACTTGTCGGTCATCAACGATCCTCGTTCTCGCTCCCATATCGCCTCCTCCCGCCTTTCCCGTCCGATCAGCTCGGACTGGTTTCATGGAAACGACTTCTTCTGGCAGATCATTCCCGATTCCGCTGCGAGAATGCGTTTGATTCTTCTTCTGCTTTCCCTCTTCGTCATTTCCATTTATTCTCTGCCTCCACCGGAAGGACTCAATCTGAAAAGAGCCAAACAAGTGGGGAATGATGGCAATGAAGAGCCAACCGGTGTCGAGCCACCACCAAACTTGCAGTTGAGATCGAGAATGATGGCTGCAATGAACTCTCATGTAAGTCTTTTGATTCCTCAAAGATTGCCACCTTCTCTGTTCAGTCCCAACCAACTCCATCCGAAAAAGCCAACATCTTCAACCAGCCATTGATTCTCACAAAGAACAAGAAACTTGCTAAACCTGCAGCTAAAGCTGTCATCACGCAATCCATCACCGCGTCAACTGAAGGGCCCGTCGAGAGAAATACGGCGCCGACGACTTCCCTTTCTCCAGAAGACATCAGAAAGGTACCCCTGTTACCACATAATCTCAGCTCCTTCAACTCTGATTGACTTCTAGAAATTCTCAAGCACTGGCGATGAGAAAGTGAATCTGAAAGTGCGTCCAGTTTTGAAAACAAACTTTGTGGATGCCAACGGCAAGGTTGTCCGTGATGTGGTCTCTGTTCCGATCAGAGTCTCTGATGGACATATCCATTCAATTCCGTAAGAAAGGTAATCCACGTCAGTTGCTCAACTGTCTCATTTTCCAGAAAGAACTCCAAAAACGCCACATCGAGCTCATCCGTTGTCGAAACGGAGCGCAATGTGAACGTGGCCTTCCGCTCGTCCCTGCCTCTCTGGCTCTTCTAATCGCAAAATAACCGCATAACGAATTCGATGAAAGCATAATAACACGAATGAGTAATAAAATATTTTATGGGTACTTTGAGAAATGAGGAATAAGATGAGGGAAAAGACGGGCGAATCTGAATTTTATGGCTTCCATCGGTGGTTTGGTGGCTGAGAAAAAGCGAGAAGAGATGCAGAATTCACTGAAAACAAACGTTTTCGACGAGTTTTTGCTGTCTTTTGGCAGCAGATCATCAGTGAAATCTCGCAACTTCTCAAGCTCTCTGATCAGTGGACTGAAGATCAAAACGGCCGCGGATTGTAACCGGACACTCCTACTCAAGCCTCCACGTTCCCTCCGATTGCTCCTTTTGCTCACGTCCCTTCCTATCTTCCCTGATTCCCACAGCACTTCTTCTTCCCTCCTGACATCTGGTGCTCGACATCCGCTGACAGCGATTTATCGCTAACCGATGAGCAGATGTCTTCTGGAAGACGGCGAAAACGCCTGCAATTTACTTTCGCCGCGTCGTACCATGTTATTCTCATTCTTTTCTCCCGCACGCCACCTTCATCATTTCCGCCGATTCCGATGACTACGGTAGTAGATTGGAGCGGAGTCGAGGCGTCTTCCGTATATAAGGGAGCGGGGAGCTAGTCCGGTCTCAGCAGCGAGCCAACCAAGTCCAGGAAAACAAGAGGGCGTGTCTGCGTCTCCCCTGGATTTTTCATCGATGACTGATCTCGAAGACGGACGACAAGCGAGGCAATGGCAGGAGCCGGCCCCGAAAGTGTAACAAATACTCCACACTTCGCCTCGGCAGACGCCGCTTAATTTGTTCCATATATTACGTGGATTTGAGTGAGTGGAAGCTCGTCCAAACCTCCGGGAAGCAACATTTTGTTGTTTCAAAACATCCTCTATCCGTTACGTTGCTCGTTCTCCTTCTTTGTTTCCTCGCTTCTCTCCTTGTTTTGACTCTGTTGAAAGCCGATCAGCAGCTCACATTAGTTTGCAAAGCTCATTTTCCTTCTGAAAAGTTGTTCTGTTTGGAGTAGACAAAAAGATCAGTTGTTGTTGCGAGCTGGCTGCTTCTGTTGGGTGCTTCCAGTTTCCTCCTCCCCCTATTCCCTGGGGTACCATTCAGGCTTCCTCTCATCCGTACGCACACTCGACCAGAAATTCTCAATTATAGACCCGGTCGTGTTTCTCGCTCAGAATCCACGAAGCCTATGAATTATGAGCCAGTGGGGGAGGAGGCGGGGAATGAGAGAAAAAGAAAGAAACACAGCTTTTCTCTCTCTCTCTGCCTCCCTCTATCTTTCCTTCTTATTCGAAAACAACGCCTAACAGCAACAGGGAACCTTCTTTCTTTTCGTTCTTCTGCGGGTTCGGGCCCGTGCGCAACGGGCTCCCCTCGGTCCGTTTGCGGCGATAGTTGAAAAGCTGTTTAAAATTCATGAACTCAGGCGCCGGCATCTCATTTTGTTCATCGCCGTCGTTGCCGTCGTCTTCCCCTCCTCCTCCTCCTCCTTCTTCTTCTTTCTCTCAACACAAAACTTTCCTCCTCATCTTCTTCCGCGCTGTCGTCGTCGTCGTTTTTTCTTCTTTCCCCCTCGTTTTTCTTTCCTTTCGTCCGCTTTTCGTCGCCAATTTTCTGGCTCTTGATTGCTCTGAGAAACGAAAGAAACTGAGCGGAGTAGAATAGCGGGGAGAGGGCGGACGGGCGGGAGCTACGAGGAGAATTTATTGTGTTGACGTCATCAGGGACAGAATTTGCATCGGGCCAAAAGTTCTTCACTCGGTCAGTCGCATAACCGGTTCAGTTTATCAGCGTGCACTATCATGATAACACCACACCTTTTTGCTCTTTTCCAGTTCTATTTCTGGAAACAGAAACGAAACACAAATTGCCTTCCTTCCCCCAATTCTGCCCTTCCTAACTTTCTGGCGCGATAGTAAACATTTCGAATTTTCTGGAAAAAATATTTCAGCTTTAAATTTGAAAGTAAACACTGATAACGTGTTTGGAAACGGTAAACAGTGATGTATGTTGCATGCTGCTATCCTATTCTATCGATTGCTTCCACATTTGACAATATTTGACTAATTCGCACGCAATCAAAGAACGAGTGAGTTATCAGTTGCCTCCACTGACGTCTGTTGCTAACAGAAAGCTTCTAGGTGATTGTTTGATTCCGCTCTATTACGTAAATCAGTGCACATCCGATACGATAGATAAAGAGTTTCCTTTCTTCCTCTTCCTTTCCCCGTGTTTTTCTTTGAACACAGTTGTCATCCGTTGCTGTCATTATCCATATTGAATCGGCAGAACCGCCGCCGTCATTGTGTCTCCATTGTGCTGTTGATACCATTATTGAAAGTAGCCAACATTCCTCTCCTTCCACTCTCCAATGCTGCCGTCCATTCGTTCTTCGTCCCCATTCTCTTCCTACTTTGCGAATTATAAATGTGAGCTGAGAAGATATTGGAGGAGGAGAAGGAAAGAACGAGAAAGGAAGCAACGCGAGGAAAGCCAATGAGAAGAGACTTTCTGCTTACACGAATATACACTCTGCACAGCCCGTATATGCGCATATCTATAAAATGTATGTGTTTGCATATAAATAGCCGCCAACATATACACGGCTTATCACCTGCGGTCGACAGCCCGAGCTCTCAAATCCGACGAAACGAAGAGAGAGAGAGAGAGAGAGCTCTACTTGGTCGTCATCGTCGTCGTTTTCTCCTTCCTCCCAGCACCTTTTCCTTCTCGTTTTCCTAAGAGGCTTTCTGCTTCTTTGAGCGCTTTTGTGGAAGAAAGAGCCGGGGAGGCGGAGGAGAGCTCAAAACGGCCGGACTCAAGGTACCGGCAGGGCGATTAGGTTTCAGCACGTACACTCCGCTGCATTTCAAATTAGGACGGCTTCCGATGATAGAGTACCGTCCGCATTTCAAAATTCTCTCCGTTTTCCGTTTCCTCATTCATTTTTCTCGCTTTATCAAAGGGACAAACAAAAAGTGGGGATACGAAATAATCCATTTTTTGCCCAAATGTGTTCCGAACAAAACGACGAATCTAATTGATCTCCCGATTTTTCCCTCACTCGCAAAAACTTGGGTTCGCACAAATCCGCAAAGACAGCAGCAATTCGAAGAAATCCTCTAATCTGTCCCGCTATTCTCTTCTCCTTCTCCTTCTTCTTCTTCGTCTTCTTCTTTTTGATTTGTCTGCCCGCTGCGTCGCCAAATCTACTCGTCAAGTCCAGGAAACCGCAAATCCCCTCATTTTGAAACGTAACTTGTCTCCGAGTAAGCAGAATGCGTTCTGACACACAGTTCCGTCGACCTCATCCTCCTCTTCTCCGCTCGTTGTCATTGGTTCGACGTCTTCTTCTTCTTCGTCTTCGTCTTCTACGACAAGAGCACAACGCACCATTTTTCAAGTCGGTCGTCTTCTCCTTCCCACTGCCTGCCCGTCTTTCTCCTTCTTCAGCTCCCCCTCTTTTTCTCCAATTTCGACGAGGACTATGCGCATGATGTGGAGCATGAGGTGTCCAAAGTTAATTTAGTATTCTCCGGAGCGCTGTCGGCTCGTGGAGCACTCTCGCCCCGCTTCGTTTCTTTGCTCTATATATTTCCGCTTTCCATTTTTTTGCTTCGTCTTCTTCCTGAGAATTTCATTTCTTCAGAATTTCTGCAGCAAAAGTTTTTTGAACACGCGTCCTTTTGTTCTTGTTCTCACCCCTCCAGTCATCCTTTTGCTCTGACTGTATCATTGACGGGGAAACATTCAAGGAACGTAGAAATGAGTCACAAGGGGAAGTTGTTCTATTGCCATTCTCCATTTTGTAGTTACGTGTAGGTCTAACCAAAGTGTTACAGTAATCCTTCCTCTCTAAATGGTTACTTGTTTTAGCCTGCAAATGTTAGATTATTACATTTGTTTTTCTTCGACATTCTGGCCAATAGAGAAGTCGTCTTATCCGGCACATTTACAACACATTTGCATCTTTATTACACCCACCCACTCGGTTGTTTCCCGCACTTTCTCTCGCTACCTGCGTTTCCGCAATACTTGTTGCCTATCAATCGCTTCGTCGTCTCCGTCGCCACATACTGTTTATCATATTTCTATCGTTCATCCATTCCCTTCCTACCGATTCTTTGTCGAAACTTGCCATTTCTCTTCTTGTGTTTGTCGAATCTTGCCAGTGTTCTTCCTTGTTCTGAACCTTTTTGAGATAGGTAGACGAAAAGAAGACAGCATCAACAACGAGGCGAATTAGAGAGTGAAAGAGGAGTGAGAGAATCGGTCCATCGGTGAGCGCCCAGACGGTAACGGCAATCAGTTTTGAGAAGACAATGTCCATAATCCAATTGTTTGTTTTGATTGCTCGGCCCCCGATCTGGGCGGGTGTCTCCTGTCGACCCTTTTCTGCTGCTACCACTCGCGCCCAACTACGCATAATCGGATTAGTCCGTGTGCCCGCCATTTATCACATTATCATTCGCGATGCGTGTCGGCGTCGCGGTTCTCGCTGTCTTGCTGACTGCCACCTGAAAGCCTCCAGATTCCTGGCCGGCTTGGATGGAAGGCTCTGCTTCGGTCCTGCTGCCGACGGCTCACGTTTTCTTCGTTTCCCTTCGCTCTCACCAAATCTTCCTCGATCTCTGCCACCTCCAACTTCTTATTCTTCTGATCATCCACACCCCGTTTTCTTCTTCTCGCCATCCTTGGATCCGAAGCGAAATGAAAGGGGCAACGCACACACACACACACACTCACACACATACGAGCAAACGACTTTTTTGTTCGACGGCTCGTCTGGCTTCTCTCTGAAATCCACACTCTCTAACAGCCCTCTTTTCACATTTAATTATTTTCTAAAGGGTATAGCCGTCTAGGGAGACGACGGAAAGAGAGATGAGTCTTTGAATGGGCTCAAGCTCTTGTTGAGTGACGCAGCGAAGAGGAGAAGAAGAGTCCCCGTGCCACGGAGATAGGGCCACGCTCCATCTCATCTATAGGTGCTGCACTTTGCGATTCACCACAGCACTCATATCTACCTTTCACGGACTTTTTTGATCTACCTCTCAGACTGCTTTCTATAAGATATTCATATACAGTATATGACAATGTTTTGAAGTTGGTATTTGCCAACACGTGGAAGCAACTGGAAGAACGCCTTGATGTTCGAATTCTGAAGCAGGAAATGTTGATGTTGCCTATTGCTTGTTGTTATGTTTTGGACAGATCTTAGTCATGCCGCGTCTTTCTTTCTTTCTCTGTCTCAAAGCTCGCGGTACCCGCCGTCCAAATCGCATCATTTTCGTGTGTGCCTCTCTCTCCTTCGTCGGCTCCGACCCACCGAAGAAATCCCTGATATATTTTTATCAGGATGTAGTGTGTATATTCATTGACTAGTGTATGTCTGTGTTGTCCTCTCCGTTGCGTGAGGAGGCTGCCGTCTTTTTCTTCTTCTTCTTCTCCTTCTTGCCTGCCGGTTCTGAATCGATTGCGAGCCGCTCGAGCCGCCTTGCACTCTCTCGACCCTCGCTTCTCTTCATTTTCTCTCTCGCAGTGTTGGTTGGTAGGGAGGCGAGCCGCAGGCAGCCATACCACTGCTGTCTCTCGGTGTCTCGCGTCGGGGCGGAAAGCCGTGGAGAGAGCCGGCGTTTCGCGGAGTGGCCGCCGGCCCCCCTCACGGAGCACGCTATTTCGGACACTCCCCTCGGGTCCCAGCCAACAGCCGTAGCAGCCACCGATAGCAGCAGCAGCTTCTTTTTGGTGTCGTCGATCGAGCAGAAAGAAGCAGTGGAAGCGGCTCGAGCTGAACCACGCCTCAACTGATCCCACCCCCAATGTTCGACTTGTTCGCCCCATTTCTCCCATCTCTAGTCGAATATACCAATAGATATATCTGAGTCAGAATCCACGTCATCTAGTTCTCTAATCAAAATTGGCCGTTCGCATCAGAATCTTCCGAACTGCCGCAACATTTCGTGCGTGCGTGTGTGCACCGAGTAGCGAAACGAAGAGCTAGAGACGAGTGAGCGAGAAAGCGAGCAAGCGCAACGCGCACTAGGCCAAGCTCACCGAACACGAAATATTGTAAGGTTTTCGAGAGACGCTGACCTATTCCGCCTCAATTTTTTGCTGACCGCGGATCTCTGTTTCTTTCTGCCTCTCCTCCTCCTCCCCCACCGCTGCTCCCACCGACTGACCCTGCCTATCCGAAGAGGTGGCTCCCGTATTGATGTTTCACATCGTACCAAACAAATTTGTATGCATGGAAAATTTGGAGCAGATGGGACCCGGCAATGATAACGGCGACTCTCGCCGCCTCCGTCTCCTTTTTTTACACATGTTTGCCCAGTTTCTGCTTGTCTCAGCACCCTTGCCCACTGTGTTATCGATGCACACTCCGAAAACTTTTATCGATAACACACACCGCCCATTACTTTTGATCTTTCACTAGTCATGTGCTAGACACAATTTATGAAATCAATAATATATGTAATTCGTGAATCACTCATCGAGCTTCCCTTTTCCCCTCTTCCAGTCGGTTGCGATTCCTTCCAGCCAACGGACCCGCCCATTGTTGTCGCCTTACACACATGCACGAACTGGTTTTCGTTGGTCGCTTTTGGTCGATGTGTCTTGCCTCCATAAAAATATGATTTTCTTTCTCTTCTAATATTTATTTTCGTTTTCGTGTCTTTTCTCCGTCATGCTCCATCGCCTCCGCCCCGTCGGCGTCGTAGTCGTTTTCCAATCAGATATTAAATGCAGGCCTGCAAGATCGTCGTGTCGGTGTGAAGACGTGGAACAGTAGCCGTCGGAGGAGGGTAGCGTGAGCCAAACCGTGTCATTCGTGCTGCTGCTGTGACTGCCCGCCGCCGCGTCCGCCCTTCTCTTCCTTCCGCGTGTCAATCCGCCTGCTTTGCCATCTCGCATTCATCCCCGCTTGTTCTACGGGTTCACATCCATCACCGGCAGTTTCACCCTTCAAACGGTGTGTTTCTTTCTTTTTTCTTTCCTCATTTCCTTATTTTTCCTTCCCGACCCCTCGGGGACTTACCCATAAAAGTCATAAAAATTGAATTGCCCCGGAGATGAAAGATTTGAGAATATAAATCAACTGCCTCTGAGCTGCTCTGTAGCTCCTTCTCTCCCTTTTCTCTCATTATTCCAGGTGTTATAATCATTCTTATTGCAGGTGGAATCGAGAATATTTCATCAGAATAAGTAGAGAAGGTCTTTTTGGCATCTAGTTGCACACACAATGGCATCCACATCATCCGGACAGAATTCGAATGCAAAGTGTGAGTTTGGTATTGATCCGAAAGAGAATAGAGAACTGTGGAATGACTAGTTGTCTACAAAGAGAATAGCTGCAATGCCGAATGGATGGCACACACATACAAATCGAATTCGTAGTGTTGTTGTGTGTCTGATGTGTTCTTCGAAAAAAGAACCGATTGGGCACAAATAAGGAGGGAAGGTGTATAAGGGGAATCTCATCTGGAATGCATGAAGAATTGTGTCCTTCCCGAAACGTTCTGTGCTTCTTTCAGCCTCCGAAACCGCTGCCTCCAACAACAATCGGGAACGCGAACGTGACTTGAAGCAGTTCACGGAGCGATTTGTCAAAAGTGAGTGATGTCTTCCCTTGATTTCCTTGGAAGAACCTAATTCGGGGGTGTTGTCTCGCGGAAGATTTGGATGTCTGTCGCACGACACAGCATCTAGAAATTATACGTTTCACAAAGAGCATTTTTTGCTGTCTCTTCCTTCTCCTCTTCTGCTCCTGCCGCCCGCCGCCTTCGTCTCTGCCCGCCAGGCTTCTCCTCTTCCGCTCTCACACGCCGCGTCGTTGCTTTGCTCGACATTCATTTCGCCTCGCTCACTGACTGACTCACGCGGCGTTGCTGCTCACAAACGGACGCGAGCTCTCTCTTTCTCTCTTCAAATTGTCGTCGTCGCCATCGCCTTCGCCCCGTCGCAGTCGTCGTCGTCTTTCGAGGCTGGCGTCGTGTGAGCGAAAGTGAGAGAGAGGGAGGGAGAGCACGTCTCTGTGCGCGAGCATGAGTATATGTGAGGAGGAAGAGTGAGCAACTGCTGTAGCTTGAAATCGAAAATTAATCCCGAAACGCTTGAGAGGGTTCCCATAGTAATGCGGCGGGCGATGCGATGAGCTCTGAGGAGAGTCTTTGGCAGAAATGAGAAGCAGGAAATGAGAGGGGGTTGGAAACAAGTTGTTCGAACTTTCAGCCGTCCAGTTCCCGGTCTCGGAGCGTCTTTCAGTCGACCAAGTCTACGATCGGCGGACGGGAAAACCAAGGCATGAGGTGCTCAGGGAACATTTTATCAAGGTGAGCTGATGACTACATTCTGAGCAATCTTCCTGTCTCAGTTGGTCTTGCTGTACAATAGCAAATTCATTTACGCATCAAGAACAAAAACAAAACAGAAATTCCGTTTGAGTCATCAAAATTGAAAATGACACAGCTTCTGTTCAGAATTCTTCTTTTGAATCGGAAAATAAACACACTTTATTGCAGGAGGGAAGGATAGAAGAAGAAGCGGCGATTCGTGTCATCCAGGAATGCACCGGACTGTTCCGCAACGAGAAGACCATGCTCGACATCGAGGCACCGGTCACTGTTTGTGGAGACATTCACGGGCAATTCTACGATCTCATGAAGCTGTTCGAAGTCGGTGGCTCTCCGGCGACGACGAAGTATCTGTTCTTGGGAGATTACGTCGATCGAGGATACTTCTCGATAGAGTGTGTTCTCTATCTCTGGGCACTGAAGATCTGCTATCCAAGCACGCTGTTTCTGCTGCGAGGAAACCACGAATGCCGGCATTTGACCGAGTACTTCACGTTCAAGCAGGAATGCAAGATCAAATACTCTGAGAAGGTGTATGATGTGTGCATGGAGTCTTTTGATGCTCTGCCACTGGCTGCGCTCATGAACCAGCAGTTCTTGTGTGTCCACGGAGGACTTTCTCCAGAAATTCATACTCTGGAAGACATCAAGAGGGTAAGAACTCAAAGCCTATATCAGAAATAAGAGGATATCTTTTTCAGCTGGACAGATTCAAGGAGCCACCAGCATTCGGCCCAATGTGCGACTTGCTGTGGTCGGATCCATTAGAGGACTTTGGAAATGAGAGGAACTCGGAGCAGTTCAGCCACAACTCAGTCAGAGGCTGCTCCTACTTCTACAGGTATGTTTCATCAGAAAATTCAGCTGCACTCTGTTATTTTCCAGTTACGCAGCGTGCTGTGACTTCCTGCAACACAACAATCTGCTCTCCATCATTCGAGCTCACGAAGCACAAGATGCCGGGTATGTGGTGCTGAAGAGACTCTTCCCTCTGCCGCCCCGTTGCTCTGATCCTAATCCGTCATCTTCTTATTTTCCAGATACCGCATGTACCGCAAATCTCAGGCCACTGGCTTCCCGTCACTTATCACCATCTTCAGTGCACCGAATTATTTGGATGTGTACAACAACAAAGGTGGGACATTTGAAACATTGAATATGAACATCTATTGCAACATTTTCTTTGTTTCAGCTGCCATTCTGAAGTACGAGAACAACGTGATGAACATCCGTCAGTTCAACTGCAGCCCGCATCCATACTGGCTGCCGAACTTCATGGATGTGTTCACGTGGTCGCTTCCATTCGTAGGAGAGAAGGGTGAGTATTTGGAATTGAAAGACTTTGCTCGGCAGAGAACTCGAAAAGAAAGATTATGTATTGCAGTAACGGAGATGCTGGTTCACATTCTCAACATTTGTTCGGACGACGAGCTGATGGCTGAGTGCGACGACACTTTCGAAGGTATGCTCTACCGGCCAAAGTACCCATCTCAGGGGAGCTTTCGCTGCGTTAGACGGAGTGTCTTCTGACGTTCCCGAACAAAAAATTCTATCTTCTACCGTCGACTTTGTGTACTTTCAATGATTTTGTCTTGTGCTCGGCTCAATAGGAAACCAAGAGAATACATGTGTTTTTTGCTCGATCGATATTGAATTGAACACCAACTCTTTTTTTCCCTTCTGGTTGCCCGTCTCCTGCTGCGAACGGCCGTCGTCGTTCTGGAGACGAAGAGAGAATACTCATATGATTCTGCGAATCGGTGTTGTGTGTCCGTTACCGTTCTCTCTCTCTCTCTCTCCCTCTCTCACTCTTTCTCTAGCGCCTCTTTTTTTCTCTTTCTCTCCCTATTTTTCATATGGTCACTGTTTGAATGTTGTGTTAATTTTTGGGCTCAAAGACCGACGAGAAAGAAGAAGAAATTGAGGCAAAAAGCGCGAGTGGCATGGAAGTTGGTGTGTGCTGACTGAAACGACTGCCTCATTAGGTGTGTGTGCTGCGTGTGAGATATGCCTCTTTTTGTTTCAAGAATGGCTCCATTGTCATCCGAGAAGAAGTTTCCGTCTCTCGTCATCTGAAGAAAACGTATGAGATTACAGAGAAACGCAGAGAGAAATTTGGCGCGAATCGAAATAAAAACGCATGTATGACCTTGAGACAGAGAGCCTCAAAAGAAACCAAAATCCCGTTCCGGATCCAGAGTGATCCTCCAATTTGTCTCCTGTTATGAACCCATTCACGTCTGTCGATCCCTTCCTCCCGGTGTTGCAGACCTTTTTCAATTTTCTTATCCTTCACCCCAACTTCCTCAAAAAGGCACGTTAGGGAAGAAGAATCCATACATATTTGTCCGATTTCAAGTGTTGAGCCGTCCGTTTTCTTAACCGCACGCGCCTATTTCTAGGGCATTTTACTTGAATATGACACATATTTGTTGAGTCTGAAAGTGATCTCTCGTGCTCACTTTGCTGTCTCAGTCTAATAAAATACTTTTTAAGGAGCCGACGGTAAGTGGATGAAAGTCATGAAACCCACCACTGGTGACGTATGTTTATTGATGAACTTAGTTCGGTTTTTCATTTACATTACTCGTCCCCCCTGATCCATATCTCTAGTGATTACGACGGGGTCCCCACTGGTGGCGGAAGCTTTTTCTCGGCGCTTTACTCTTCGGTTTCGCTTCGAATATATCCATTCATCTGGAACTATTCTTTTTTCATTTGGTTTCGGTTCGGTCTTGGCTGCAAAAATGTTCGAATCTAACCGCTTGTTCTCTGTTTTTCCCGCTTTTTGCCTGTGTTTGCATGTGATTGTTCGGGTATTTTTCTTTGTATTTCCAAGTTTTTCCCATTTGATTTTTGACTGGATTGACGCTTTTTCCTGTGTTAAACATATTCCAAAAGAACAAACTGAGAGAAAAATGACAAAAGTTAGTGTTATCTGCCGAGATCTGTCGCTTGGTTTCTTCCCGAACAACCGAACAGACGGAAACTAATTCCCTCTCCCCGGCTCCCGTAGCGCTCTTGTTCCATGGTGGCGGTTGACACTTTTTTCAAATTTCCCCACACTCAAACTGTTAGATGTTTCACCTTTTAGCCGAATATTGACTTTGCAAATGGCTTTTTTGACACGTTTTTGGGGTCTGTTGACTGGTACTGTGGTTGCCAGTGAATGGACTCTTCTCTTCTCCGAACTGACCATACCTAACTCTTTTGCAGGAGGAGTGCCGTCGGCCAGAAAAGAAGTCATCCGACACAAGATCCGTGCGATTGGAAAGATGGCCAGAGCCTTCTCCGTTCTCCGGTAAGTACAGCCTTTCTGAGCAAGACGCATGCCTTGTTTCCGTACTAATTCGGAGTCTGCTGAGAGAGAGAGCCTTAACTTCTATATGTGCTCATCTACGTGTCGTTGCAGCGAGGAGAGCGAGAGTGTGCTCGCATTGAAGGGACTCACTCCAACCGGAGCACTGCCGATGGGAACGTTGCAAGGAGGATCCCGCGGAGTCCGAGAAGGTTTGTTCGTCCGTCGATTCCGAAAAGATCTGCCCAAAGTCGCAAAGAGTCGTCCGTTTCGTTCTGTCAAAGTGTGGATTTCAAACCCTAATAGACATGCCTACTCACTGATTGACTGATACAGTGCCTTTTCGAAATGAGAAAGAGAAATCCACGTTTTGACAGACATGAGAGCGAGTCGGTGCTGCAGTTGAAAGGCCTGAATCCGGGCGGAAAACTGCCTCAAGGGGCATTGTCAGAAGGAAGGACAGGTCTCGAAGCATACAAAGTGGACAAAGGTCTGACTCTTTGCAATTTTCTTTCTTGCAATTTAAAATCAAGGATACTCCTAAAACTCTGGGGTTCGGAATCTAAAGAGATCCTGATCTATTCAGTTTAAACTTTTAAACAGAGATGTTCAGAATCCATATTTGACTACTTTTGATAATCGGCACTGCCTCTCGTTCCTCAACAAACTCGTTTCAGTCGCTGCTCTCTCCGGAGTCCAAGCTGGCCACCAGATCCAGTCTTTCGAAGAGGCCCGTCGCCTCGACAAGATCAACGAACGGATGCCACCGACGATGGCGACTCCACCTGCTCAATCCCCGAGCCAGTCGCCGATTCCGTCTCGTCAGACGACTCCCCAACCACCACAAAATGGACCGTCAAGCCAATCTTCATAGTATCTCCCCGTATCATCGCACCGCTTGTTGTCCCTTGCTCTTTGTCCAGTGGATCGAAGAGTTGCCCGTGCGTGGAAGCTTACAGTACCATGTGTTCTTCTCTTCTTCTTCTTCCAGCTAGATGCAAATTCTCTTTTCCCACCCACCCTCTCTCTATATTTTGCCATCTTATTCTTTTCTTCTTTCCCTGTCCTACCGTCTTCTCCTCCACATATATAGCTAACAATTGTGTTCTGGAGTTTTCAAGATTCCGTCACCAGTACCTAATCGTTTCGATTCTTCCTTTTCCAGTTAGATGCGTAGTTACATGTCTTGTGTACACTTCTCCCCGCAAACATCTGTCCCATCCTACCCTTTTCCACCCGTATTCGCCCGGTTTCACTCCTTGTGAATGTTGCCCGCATCCCCCTTCATTTCCCTCATTGTCCTTCTAAGTCAGCACACTCTCCCACCCAACCACACCACAAATTCGTAGTCTTTTCCCTCCATTTCCTTCTCCTCCTCGCCGTATAAATTATCGATTTGTGATTGAATCCGTTCTCAGTCTTGTTGCGTGTTCCTTAGTTCCGCTCCCTTCCCTTCTCCTTCTTCTTCTCACCCAACTCTTCTCCTCTCCACCTTCTTCTTTCCCCTTTTCTCTTTCTTCTGTCTCCTTCTTTCCCTTGTGTGCACCCACCACTTCTAGAGATTCCCCTTGACATCTACAGTACTCGCAAACACTTCTTTTCCTTCAGAATTCCATACTATTCAGCAACTTTCATCCATGTTCTACCGTTTTCCCTTCCGAATTCACGTACTTCTTCCCGTCTTTTGCCATTTCATCCAGCCCTCATTATCCGTCCCTTCGTCACATTGTGAAGCCTTCCGTCTCCATCTCTCCCGCCCCATTCGGCCGTTTTTCTCCCCGTTCCGTTCTATTTTTCTCTCCCAATTCCTCGTTTTTCTGAATCTTCCCTTCCCAATCGTCATTATATACATAAATATAAATATCTATCTATTCTATAATATCCACAATAAGATTATAATTTAATTCATTTTGTTTGTTCCCTCTTCCCCTTCTCCCCGACCCTTTCCTCCTTCCTTCCATCGTCGCTAAAAGTATATTGATTGTCCTATTCTATATTCTACCGAAAGCGAAACATTTTTGGAGATGACTTTATGTGGAAAATGAAGCTCTAAAAATAATACTGATCATTGAGAATCGATTCATATTCACAGGAAAAATCAGAACACATTTCAAGTTAGAAAGTGAGGAGCATAGGGTGAAAAGTGAGAATGACTAGTAGACAGCACATATAAAACCAGCTATTGTGGGGAGGGAAATGCAAGAAAATAAGTGAGATACCAGTTAGTAGTATCTTGTTATTATGCCAGGGCTCATTAGAATTATGTTTTTCGTTTTAGGGTTCTGTTGGGATCTTGATCGTGTCGCGGTGGAAGTGGGGGTGCAACAGAATTGTAATGAAGGGAAATCGTGGATGTTTGATGGGGATGGTGAGTACGCATTCGTATTCCCTCAAATCCAGGGGACGGTCCGCGAATTGCAGGAGATACTGGAGTCGTTGGTTTTGGTTGAGAAGCGAGTTTGGTGACGGCAAACGAGGATCGGAGCACGGACGACAGGTTGTCGAATGAAGGAGCTGGACGATTCCTGGCAAAGGAAAAATATGACAGATTCTGATAATTACCACTTGAAAAGCTTACGATATAGACACTGGAGTGTTTGCTCCACTGGTTCTTTTGTTCGATAGCAAGTTGGCAACCGCACTTCCCAACCCTTTTGTGGATTTAATAGTGGTCATTCCGTTCAACTCTCCAATCGACACATCAGCTTCATGCAAGGTAGACAATCTGATGGAGGCGTTCGGAGGCAATCGTGATTGAGTTTTTCCAAAACTTTCTTCCACATATTTTCGATGTCTGTCGAAGGCATCGGCAAGCATGTCATTGATAGCTCGTCCTTCTGATTCTTTACATCGATTCGCATGCACATAGCAGCAGTATTCAAGGATTTCAACTTGTTCAATGATCAGAGAGCTGAGTTCCATGATGACAGATTGCTCGCCACACTCGCAAACATTTCTGCATGCTTCTGTGAAGAAAACTTCATAGTTCTTGACTCCGCCCATCACTGCTGCATTCACAACTCCGAGAATATCTCGACTGAGAAGTTTTAGGTCGAAATCACGATTGTACACAGCACTCGCGACCAGTTCATTGAGATCCTTGTTCTTCTTTCTCATCTGCTCCACGGCATTTTGCAGAGGACTGACATAGATCGGATCGGAAATACTCTCCACTTCTGTGAACCGTAGATCAGTCGGAAGGGAGTCTCGTGTCTGAATTCGTCGACGAACCAGCCAGTTCCTCATGAATTCCGAAGATTGATCAATACTCGTCCACTTTGTTTCTTTTCTATCTTCAATTTTTGAGTATTCGAAAGTTTGAATCTGGAAAAAAAAACTTTCAAAGCGTCATCCACCTGTAAAAACTCACATTATAGTGCCGGTAGTATTTTTTTATCGCCGGGTTCACACCGGGATTATCATCAAAAGTGCAGCCCATTCCGATCGGTTCAATGTTGAAAACTTGAATATGTCTTCCGGGAGAATCGATCAAATGTGGACAGGCCTCCGTCGTCATAATCTTTTCTGGATTGTCATACATTTTCATGATTCGCTGCATGAAATCGCCGTGCATCTCCAGTTTGTCACTATGGAACACAAACCTGAAACCCAGATGTTGAATTACATAATGTTTTGTGAATCTTACTTGTGTCCATTGAGATACGCAGGGAATCCCTTTCCGTAGAAAGCAACGAGGTAGTAGTAGAAGAAGGCACGATCAGTTCGGTCAATGAATGTATACAGTTTTGCAATGGTTTGCTGTAACGGCGATGTACGACAAAAAATCAATCGGAAATTAAAAAAAAAATCAACTTACGAGAAGTTCTGACAGTTTGTGGTAGTCAACGATCATGGTTTGATAAACTGGGATCAGTTGATTGAAAACAATCAGCGCGTCTTCCCAGTCCTCTCCTTTCGAGAAGAGATTTCCAGCATCCTGCATCAGATCTTCTTTCAATTGACGTTGAGTTGTACAGTGTCTATTCAATGAGCGTGAAGTCAGCCAGAGAGGAAGAGGCTCGTCGTCAAACTGAAAGAGTACACTGAAAAGTTGTCGTTAGCTCCTATCTTACTGTGAGCATTGTGGCATGACGCAGCAAAGTTTTGGCGGCTTCTATCTCGTTTCCATAGGAAGTATGGAGATCGTACAATTTGTAGATGTACTTCACATAGAGCTCTTCATGATTATACTGATTATAGTATCTCTGAGAAATTAAAAATATTTAAACTTGACCGTCCTTTTTGAACATACCATCAACTGAACCGTTCTGCTCATCAAACTGTCGGCGCACTCTACAGTGCTCAGCGAAGCAACTTCGTGATACTCAATGAGTACAGTTAGCAGTCGATCGATTCTCTCAATGAGCTCTTCTCCTCCGTTTGCCATTAAATCCTTGTCAGATTGGCAGAGAGTGATCGAAAGTTGTCGGAAGTGCTCCTTGAAACCTTTTGTGGCGCTGTGTTGATCGACAAGCGTATCGAGTTGGGAGACGAGTTCCGATGCGAACTCTTTGAACGACCTGCTGGCACTGGTGTTGTATTCTGTTTGCATCATGTCGAAGAATATTGGAATCGTGGCTTCTCTCGTCTCATCATCATCAACAAGTGACACTTTTAGGAAAGATCCTACCATGCTTGGGATGTAGAACAGTTTTTGTGACGCTGAAAAAACGTGGGTAACAAAAATATGAGAGACTGATAACTTACGACTCAGCCGGAACCACATGCTGCGCAAATCCTTTGCTGCGGCTTTCCTCAACTGAATGCGGACGTCTTCGTCCTCATTTTTCATCCATTCGTGCTTGGAATTCAGTCCTTCTTGTGTCACAAACGATACTACTGTCACCATGTATTCTCTCCACATCTCCGAGCAGAACTTGTCGTTTGAGAAGAATGTCTGCACGGCAGACATGACGAATCTCAGAGACTTGTGGATCACTCTGGAATTTAATACTTTGTTCATCGTTTCTCGAAAATGTTTGATTGGGTTTAGCAGCAGATAAAGCGGCGGACAACACAGAGGAGAGAAAATAATTGATGTTTGCACTGTGAAAAGAGAGAAAGTAGTTTTGGCGGGGGTGAATGGATTGAGTGTTGACTCACTTGTTCTGCAGCATGACCATATCTTTCCACGTTGACGGAAACGCATTCCGATTCAACAGATCTCGAATCATCTGGACCATTTCCATCAAAAAGTCTCGTTTGTCGGTATCAAACGGCCGTTCCTCCACATACTCACTGAACATCTGTGCTGACATTTTGTCGAGAAGTGCCAGAATGACGGAAAAGAAGTGACCACGAGCGTCATCATCGGTATGCTTGTCGTCATGGATTACTCGGATCATCGCTTGAACGAGAGGACGGTAAACCATAAGTATGAAAGCGGTCAGTTCTCTCTCCCCACTTTCACTCCCGTTTTTCTGAAAATAAGCAGATGAAACAAACGATTATGCAAATCAAGTCATACCGCATCGGCAAAAAGGCGCTCCAGTATGGCGGCAATTACACTAGCACATTCGGCTGCCCGATCGGCAAACTCTCCTTTCTCGGTTGCGACGTTGTCGAGTTGGATGATGTCGAGAGCAATGCGAAGACATGGCGCCAACAATTGATCGCGACAGACTGGGAGCTGGAAAAGACACCGATGAAAAAAGAATTTTTGAAAAAAAAACGGACAGAGAAGAAGTTGGTTTCGACAATTTGTCCTATGAAACCCAGCCGTTCACGGGTAACAATGTTACTTCCGAAATTGTGCATCAGGTCGACAATGAAGCCGCTGGAAGTCAAAATAAAAGTTAGAACGAGATTGACCTACTTACCAGAGGTTCTCCGCCGAGCACGAATCGCTTTCATACAGCAAGTCTATGATGGTCGGGATGCTCTTGAGAGCTGTGTTCTGAACTGTCATCTTCACTTTCTTCTCGGACATCAGTATAACGAGGGACTTCATGAACTCTCGTAAGTATTGCTTATAAGTTTTTTCGAATTCTTCAAATTCATCGAATCTGCGAAAAAGTTGACTAGAATTGCTGCGAGAGTCGCATACATACCTGATACCACACTTCTTCGAAACCACAACAATTTTGAACAACGGACCCATCACCTTGAATGCATTTCTTGCCTTCTCATTGGTTTCTTCAGAATCCGAGTTGACGTACTGATTGAGACATTTCAAAATTTTAAGTGCTGCCGAAGTAAATGAGAATCTTTTCAGATAGGCCTCGAACATTTTGGCTGCTTGTGGATGACGTTGCTCTTCTGAAAATATACACAAAAAAATGAAAAGATGACTGAAAAAGCTCACCGCATAATCTGAGAACTGCTACGATAACGTCGAAAACGGCCTTTTCAGATAGTTCACGGTCATGCCATATTTCGAAAAGTGCGTCCAGAAGATGCGAGATGAATCTGATCATCTCGTTTTCAGTGTCTCCGATCGGCTGCGCGAGGGCGACAAGTGAAGGTGTAAGGTTGACACAGTTCATACGCCAACGGAGAACATTCAAAAGATGTTCGTTTTGTGTCAGCATTGAAGAACACGAATGAGTAGAAATAAGCACGAAGCTCTTGTCACTCAAGCTAAATCCAGGAGCGTGTGGTTTCGAGCTTCCAATGGATTCCTTTATTATTCTTCGGGTTGCTGGGAGACTCATGTAAGAAGTGTTTTCGTCTTCAAAGTGTGATCCGGGGTTGTCGATTTTATAAACTGCCAGATCGTGCTCTCCGTCGCAAATCAAACCAGCGCTTCTTATCAGTTGTACATGGGCAATCGCGAAAGGACCTTTCTCTGGTTTCGGTTTGTCATATGACTTCTTTGAGTAAAAAAGAATCCGCAGATAGACATCGTGAGAAGCACTGGCCGGCAGAACAACTTTGATTGGTTCCGTCCACAGTGGTCTGTCACTATGGTAGACAACAATGCTCTTGTATACGGTACTCAGCTGGGATCCAGTGACCGACACAGTTTCAAACACATTATCAATCACATTTCCATTGGATTCGACAACGTGAAGACGAGCTTCTATGTTTCTATCCGAAGTCTTGCCGGTGAGCTCCGCTTGCATTAGCGTTATGTACATTTCGTTGCGGGTGTCTTCAATGGAAACTGCCGTTCGGTCGGCTCTTCTAAGAATCGCTGCGGGAGATCTGCTGAACAACTGAGGATGTCTCGCTTTAATCTGTGCCACGTTTCCAGGAACAAGTTGGGTGCTAATAAGCAGTTTTGTTTCCATGTCATTCCCGAGATTCTTTGGAATTCTATTCGTCGCGTGATATGCTTTCAGAGCTATCGGAAGATCAGGCTCGCGACTTAAGAAAATTACACGTTCCTTCGCTTCGTGGGTGATGCCAGCTTGGAAGATACTCTCCATCTCCATGATATCCGAAGCGTAGGCTAAATTTGTTTTTAAAATAGAGAAGACCTTTTATAAAGATTCTTACATTGACGGCAATAGAAGTTTTTGGGAATATTCGCTTCATGACCATGTTTTCGCATTGTGGCGCTTGATGATTCTATTGGTGCCACGTGAACGACCCGAGTGACCATCAGATACTTCTTTCTAACATCTTCTTTTGCAAAATCTGTGAACAGTGCTTTGAGATTCAGATCCGCATGTTTCCCACTGCCAGGATTCCAGAGGAATGTGTAACAATCTCTGCAACTGATTTTTGCCAAAATTCTGCTCTAGTTTCAATTACTTACGTTGTGAACATCTTCTTATCCAAGTCGTAGAGGGCGATGCTGATTTCGCAAGAGTGCTTACTGTGCAGCTGCACCGATTTTATCGACAAAAGTAAAGAGAATCCGGTGTTCAATGCAACATTTTCCGCTTTGTCTCTCAATTGGCTTCCCACTCTTCGCTGAGATGAGATGTGTGCTTCGTAAGTTCGGAGGAGTGATAATGACTCCACATCCAAAGGAACTCCGTCATCGTCGCGAATAACCACATCCATTCCGAGCAGAGTATTTCCTCGATCGACAAGTTTCGCAACCCGCATTCGAAGTTTACTGAGCTCTTCAATTGGAATCCCACCTGAACGAAAAATATACTGCTTCGTGTCAAAAATTTCTAAAAAATGCTTACCGCTTTCTATTTTCCGCTTGATAATTAATAATTCATTGAACGAATCCATCAAATCTTCAAACGAAGCTATCTTGGTGGTCGTCAACATCAGTTCTTTTATCTTTGTCCACCATTCATTGACAATTCTGGAGATTTCGTTCACGACAAGATACCCATCACTTGTCGACACAAACATCGACTTTTCCACAAATTGGACCAACGAAAGCGGGAAAATTCCGCATTTCCCAGTTTTCTCATCGAACTTCTGACCGTATCCCCACTCGCCATGTTGCCCGTATACGCAGATTCGATCGCCAATAAACAGTTCCAAACGCGGGATGTTATCACAATTCGGAACCGCCTCATCAAAGTTGTATTGAGCTGGAAAAGTGTAAATAGGTTACAATAAAGCCCTGATTACTAACCGATCGCGTAACGTAGACCCGTTGTCGTCATCATGAACACATTAGTCTGCAAGGTTAGCTGTTGTTATTGAAAAAAGGATTGCGGTGAGTTCAACGGAGAGAATTGACCGAAAGGCAAATAATACAATTGAAAGTGGAACGAATTGTCTGCTCGGCGGGTCAGAAAAAGAGTATCTCATAGGAAAGAATGTAAGGACTACAATTACTAAAAATAGAAACATTTTTTTTCTAATTTTCTGCAAAAAAAAACATGAAAATTATCAAAACATCTGTTTGTTTTGATCAAAAATATGATCGTACACGATGCTCCACGAGGAGTACACGGGGGATGGCCTAGAAAAACTAGAAAAATCCTCTTCCGTTTAGGCACAGCATTTGGCGCAGTTTTTCAATTGTTATTTTCTTCGAAGAAGCTTCAAAAACATTAAATTTCAGCTGGAAAAGGTATTAACAAATACAGAATTAAGTTAAGCTTTTTTCTGACTGTTCCGCTGCAGAAAACAATGGATGAAAGTGAGTCGTCGTCGAGCGCAAAACCGAAAGCTCCACCAAAGAAGAAGAGACGGTTCCGAAAGGCAAAGGTCGACGATGAAGAATGTACGTTCGCCAATTAAGTTCTTAAGTTTTTTGAATAAGAGAAAGTTTTCAGACCTCGAGAACAAAAACTTTGCAAAGACGATTAGCAAAAAGTTTCAATCTAAGAGTCATCGAAAAAAGGACGAAACTCCAATGTTCGAGGTAATGTTCTGAAAACAACTGTAAGAAATTTTGTTAATAAATATCAATAACAGGTGAGAAGCGGGAAAGCGACGATCAAAAACTCGGGTAATCACGAGATGACCGTCAACCGAACGCTCGACTATCACATGAACAAACTATTCCAGGTACGGAATGACTCACTGTTTAGTGAATTGATCAATTAGTTTTTAGTGGGAGGAACAGTCGGATGCAGTGGAATCTGCGTATGCCTGCGCCCTGTGTCATTCTCCAGGATGGAGATCAGAACTCTACGGACCATACTATACGACTTACAATCCAGTGAAGCATTGGCCAACTTTTCTGGCCAAGAAACCTGTAAGATATTCTTCTTAATGTGCTACATTCGGAAATAATCAGAACATTTTGCAGAGTACCAAAAAACCAGTAAAGATAGAGTTGTGGTTCCATGGATCCTGTGCCCTATGGGCGCCGGAAATACATCTTGCTGGCAGTCAATTGACCAACTTAAACACTCAGATGGATATCTTCTGGTCACAACTGTGTACAATCTGCCGGAAAACCGGTGCAGCGGTCCCGGTTCAAAACAAGAAAAGCACTTTTGTCCATTACCCGTGCGCCAAAAATAAAGGTGACCTTGTGCATTCCAGACTTCTTATCAGTAATGACAACATGTTGCAGGATACAAACTCGACGAGCACACTCTCTTGTGCAATTCTTAAATCGATTTTTTACACATTCCCATTTAATAATTTGTCTCTTTCAACGACTTTCCTCGATCTTGCGTCACTCATTCAAATTGACCTCACCTGTTCTCTCCTGTCACATATAAAGCCTCATCATCTATCGTCATTCCGTATGCGTGTATCCGGCTTTCCGAGAGCCGGAAGAATACAAAAAGTCACGAAAAGGACAAAGTGACAAGTGGTGAAAGATGTTTTCATGACCACGATTCCGGTATTTGTTATATTTCTGGAATGGGTTCGGGAGATCGTCAACCAACAATCGATGAACATTATCAGATTAACAATATTCCCAATGTCACTCATATCGAATGACACTTCAGAAAGTAAAGAAATGCCCATCAGAACCAATCGAGAACCTTCTCTGGTATATTAAAATTTTTCTAGCTCGTCCCGTTGCGCTTCAGGCAAAAACATGAATGTATTATAAATGAGTCGGCACGAAATTGCATCCGAGACGAGCAATCTGGAAAGATGGAAACACATATCTCACTTTCTTTCCAATTTCGTCCGCTTGATGG
>LR574088.1:0-10265 GCA_900536345.3 Caenorhabditis sp. 39 LS-2015
CATAACATGGGGATTGCCGGATCGAAGTGTCCGCATCGGACAAATCGACACGGACAAATCGGCGTGTATTCATGAGATGTGCGAAGTGGACGAGATGACGTGCGCCGCTGCTGGCGATGAGACGACGTTGTTCTGCGGCAACACCTCGGGATGTATTACGTGAGTTTTTTTTTTTTGAAATTCAAAATTTAAATTTTAACTAAAAAAAATTTGAAATTGCTAAAAAAAAATATTTTGAAAAGGTTGGGTCTGTTTTCCTAAAAATTTTAAATTTTTGTTTTAAATTTTTTTAAAATTATTTTTTATTTTGGTACTGATTTAAAAAAAAATTGATTTTTAAAATGTTAATTTTTCGATAAAATTCTAAAAATTCAAACATATTTTTGAAAATTTTAAATTAATTTTTTCAGAGTGTTTTAATTTTTTTTTATCGATTATTCGAATTCTTGAAAAATAAATTATTTGAAAAAAATTTTTAATTAAATTTTTTGCGATATGTTTTTTGTTTTACATATTCTTACAGAGAATCCCAATTCTTTTCAAAATGTATTTTTTTTAATTTTTGAAAAAAAAATTGAAAACTGATTAAATTTAAAAATTTTGCGAAAATGAAGAAAAAACCGCAAAAAATTATGTAATTTTTTGCATATTGTCTAAAAATCTTTATAAATCAAAAATCAATAATTTACACAAAATTGCAAGAAATTCGGAAAAATCCCAGTTTTTGCTATTTTTTAAAAAAATTTTAAAAATAATTTTTTCATTAATTTTTTGCAAATTTTTAAATTAAAAAATCCAATTTTTCAGTGTCTGGAAGCTCAACAACAAGCCGTTATCAATGAAGAAGTTATCAGTGCTCAACGGTCATTCGGACGCCATAACATGCCTAGTCTCATGCCAATCGCACGCCGTTCTCGTCTCCGCATCCCGCGATCTGACTGTTCTCGTATGGCACCTCTCGGAAATGTTCCTGATCCGTCAACTACCCAAACATCCGCACGCGGTGCTTGCCGTGGCCGTCAATGATGCCACCGGGGATATTGCGACGGCTTGCGCCACTTTGCTGCACGTTTGGACACTGAACGGTGCACTTTTGGCGGTGATAAACACGTGTGACGTCGCTCCGGCTATAGATCCCCAACAGATGATCATATCGCTCGCGTTTTCGACGGTGAGGGAATTTTTTTTTTTTTTTTTTGGGAAATTAATAATATTGAAAACTTTTAAAAAAATTTTAATCAAGAATTGTGGATTTAAGCATGTTTTACGAAAAAAGTGATTCAATAAAATTTTTATGAGACAGGAAATTTTTTTTGAAAAAAAATAATTTCAACTTTTTCTGTTTTTCAAAATTTAATTCGAAAAAGAACCGAGTTTTTGATAATTTTTACAATTTTCAAAATTGGAAAAAATGAAAATTTAATTGGCGAGCGTTTTGTAAAATTTTTGAATTTTCTGACGATCTTTCAAATTTGCTCTGAAGAATTAAATTTTCGAAAAATTGAAGTTTTCGGAAATTTTCAAAATTTTCCATAGTTTTTACAATTGTTTAAATTGGAAAAAGGTCTCATTTCGGAGAAAAATGAGAATGAGATTGCTAGAAATGATATCCGAATTTTCTGATTATTTTTGAAATTTTTTCCTTTCCCATTTGTTAAATTTTCAAAATTAAATTTTTTTTTATTTAGAAAACAAAGGAAAATTTAATTGATAGAAGTGATAAGCAAGTTTTTACATATTCCGACGATTTTTTCTTTAAATTTTGGAAAAAAACAATTTTTGAAATATTTAAATTCCGTCTAACTTTTTATTTCAGCATTATATTTGAGTTTTGAGAAAAAAGAAAATGAATATCAAATTTCCGAATTTTTCGATTATTTTTGAAATTTTTTTTGGATTTCTTTTTTTAATTAAAAAAATAAAATAAATTTGAAGATCGACGCAACTCTACGTAAGTGCTATTAAAAATCTCGAAGTCTCAAAAATTAGTTTTTGAAACAGTGAAATAATTTAAATAAAAATTAAACTTCTAATTTTATTTTTTATTTATTCAGATGAACGAATGGGACAACGACAACGTGATCGCGTGCGGAACATCCGACGGAATTGTCAAAATCTACTCTTGCGTCGTGTTCGAAAACGACGGTTCCGTTCAAGACCCGCCCAATGTCGACGGCACTTCTTCCGCCTCGCAACAACAATTTGCACTCGAATCTGGCGACCGGTCGTCCCAAATTGCGGCGAAATTGGAGAAACAGCGAAAGAAACTGAAGTCCACACCGACTGCCACGTCATCAAGCGGATCGGTGTCCGTCACGTCATCTGGACCCGCGAGCCCCTCGGCTGGAAGTCAGGGTGGAGCGAGTTTCAAAATCAAGACGGATACGGCGGCGGAGAAAGATCCGGAGAAATTCGTGCGAGTGCTGGTGCAACGGACCGCTTTGACCATGCACACGGCGTTCAACAGACCCGATAATGTACACCCGGCTCCGATTACCGCTATTGCGCCGAGCAGGTGAGGGATTTTTGATAGTTAAAAAAGGAAAATTGAAAATTGAAAAATTAATTCGAAATTTCATAAATATAAGATTTTTGTGAATTAAAAAAATCAATTTTTCATAATTTCTTTTTTGAGAAAAAAATTTCAGAAAAATTATTTGAAAATTCTAGAAAAAATTGAAATTTCAAAAAAAAATCCCAGATTTTTTCGAAATTTTTAAAGGAATTTTTTGAAAAATTTCTAGAAAATTCCAGAAAATTCTGAGCATTTCGAAAATGTTTTAAAAAATCCAAATACACTTTTTGAAATACAAAAATTTGAAAAGAATTTAATTTTTAGATTTTTGAAATATAGGAGTTAAGAAACAATAATTTTTAAATTTTTTAAAAAATGGAGAAAATTATCGAAAAAACAAATTAAATTTTTTAAAATCTTATTTATGTTTTTAAATTGAAATTTCAAAAAAAAATCCCTCATTTTTCGAAATTTTTTTAGGAGTTTTTTGAAAAATTTCTAGAAAATTCCAGAAAATTCTGAACATTTTGAAAATGTTAAAAAAATTCAAACCACAATTTTTTGAAATACAAAAAATTGAAAAGAATTTAATTTTTAGATTTTTGAAATATAGGAGTTAAGAAACAATCATTTTTAAATTTTTTAAAAAATGGAGAAAATTATCGAAAAAACAAATTCAATTTTTTTGAATTAAAAAACAATTTCTTTGGTAATTTTTTAAAATTTTCATTAAAATTTCTCAAATTTCAAATTCAATTTTTTTAAAGCTTACTTATGTTTTTCAAATGAAATTTTAAAAAACAGGGGTTGAAAACAGTATTATTTAAAAAAAATTAAAATAACAATTCCAGTTAAATTTTGACAATAAAATTAAAAATTAATTCATTTTTTTCCAGAGATCACCGAAGTCTGTACGTTGGCGACGGTATCGGCCGAGTATGGTGCTGGCAGACGGGAGAAGGAGGCGGACGGGCGGATCATTGGGTTCAGGACGTGATGCGCCAACGGTGCGATGACTGCGAGCACAAGTTCACTCTGGCAGACAGGAAGCATCACTGCCGAAATTGCGGACAGATTTTCTGCTCGACGTGAGTTTTTTCTTTTGGAGGAAAATTTAGATTTTATCAGCAAAAAAAAGAAAATTAAATTTATAAAAACTCAGGTTCAAAGTGTTTTTACATGAAATTAATTTTAGAAAGATGGATAAATTAGGAAAATTTTTTTTATTGGACTGAAAATCGGAACATTGTCCTGTTTCAAAATAATTTATTTATTAATTTTTGAAACAGAGAACGTTTTGTGACTTTGTTAATGTTCAGTGTGAATAACTTTTGCATGAAATGATAAAAAAAAATAGCGGAAGTAAAAAAAATTAAATTTACAGTCAATAGCAGTTTTTGAGATTTTGCTTTTTTGGCGAAGTATAAAATTAGATTTTTAGCTGTTTTCGAAGTTTCAAATAAATTTTTTTTTGAAAAAAATTAACGAAAAATTTCTGATTTTTCCCGTTTTAAAATAAAAATTAATTTTAAAATGTTAGTTTTAAATTTTTGAATTGGAGCATTTTTTATCAAGTTTGAAAATGTTTTTTACAGGAAATTCATTTAAAAAAATGGCGGAAATTGAAAAAAAAAAATTTCTTTTGGTGTTTTTGCAATTTTAAATTTTTTCCCGTTTCAAAAATTTCACTTTTATTTTTAAATTTTAAAACAATATGTTGTTCCTCATTCACAGATTCTCATCAATCTCAAAAAAAATAATATTAGTGATTTTTTCAATTTGATATTCAAAATGAACTTTTATTTTATATTTTTTTCTAAAAAATAATACAAAAAATAGTAATTCATTACTGTTTTTTATTTATTTATTTCTAAATTTAATTTTAAAAAATTTAATTAAAAAACTGAGTTTATCTACATATGTAATTATAATTTATAATTATTGAATTATTTTCGAAAAATAATAGAAAATTCCAAATAAATCCAATAATAAACATACTTTCCAGTTGCTCCCGCTTCGAATCCCATATCACCCGAATGAACATCTCCCGACCGGTCCGAGTATGCCGAAAATGCTTCTTGAGACTTCAACAATCGTCGTAAATATTAAAATTTGAAAAAATTCCATTTTTTTGTATTTATTTATAATTTTTCATTCAGTATAGCCAATTTTCCGCAACATTTCGCTTAATTTATTTTGTTTTTCTCTTTTTTTTTCTCAATTTTTACTTAAAAATCCTTCATGTTTAAATTAATTACTTATGCATAATTTTTCCGCAATCGGGTTGTCGAATTTCAATTTCTTTAATTTTCATTCAGTTAATTTTTTAATTTTTTCAGTTCTTGGAATATCGATTTAATTTTTGAAAAATGAATTTTTGTGATTTTTTGTAAGATTGTAAAATAATTTAAAAATTGGTTTTTTCCGATTAAATTTCATTTTTTTCAATTTAAATTTTTTTTTCGAATTTTTCAAATTTTTTTGGATGATCCTACGGTATCTTACCATCAGAAGAGGTCTCGCGACGCCGAAACAAAAATTGAAAAATTATAAATTTCCGGAAGTTCGAAAAGAGGATTGTGAGCAGGTACTGTGGTAGATTTCGTTTTTTTGAAAAAAATTAAATTTTATGGAATTAAAATTTTAAGAATTGATTTATTTTAATACAATTAGAAAAAAAAATGTAATTTTATAATTTTTTGAATTTTTCATAATTTTTTCAGTTTTTTCCTGTAATTTTCTAGAATTTTGACTTTTCTTTTTGAAAAGTTGAAAAAAAAATAAGCGGAAAAATATTTTAAAATTTCTACAGCTATCCATTCTAGATTCTTGCAACGAATTTGTTTTTTTACCGTTGAAAAATTGATTTTTCATTGTTTTGATTTAATTTTTTTATTTAATGTAATTTAATTTTTTTATTGAGTTCTCATTTTTTTTAAAAATTATTTAGCTTATCATGCGGATGTTAAGATGATTGGAACTGGTTTTATATTTTTTTTAGAATTTTTGGAAAAGTTACAAAAATTCTAGATTTATTTAGAAAATTATTGTGGGAAAAATACCTTTTTTTTGAAATTTTTTACTTTTTTTCGCGTTTGCAAATGTTATATTACTGTTCTCTGAGGAAGCGCCCCTAATGGAAGAGCGGCTGCAAGCGAAAAACTCTTCCATCTCCCGTTGGTCTCGCCACGCACGAATTGGAATTTTTACGGAAATTCCCAAAAAAAACAGATTTTTCCAACTTTTTTTTCCTTTTTTTCATAACTGATTTCTCGATTTTTCCGGAAAACTCCGAAAAAAAACATGAAAAACTGTTTTATTTGGGAATTTCCGTAAAAATTCGACTTCGTGCGTGGCGAGACCAACGGGAGATGGAAGAGTTTTTCGCTTGCAGCAGCTCTTCCATTAGGGGCGCTTCGTCAGAGAACAGTAATAGCTAATTGTTAGATCGAGCACACTATTCGGTCCCGTCACGAATATCAAAATTGAAAAAAAAGTTGTTTTTTTTCGCTTTTTTGGATCATTTTATTCTGAAAATTTCGATTTTTTTAAAATTTAAATAAAAATCTGTTTCAAAATTAAATATTTTTCAAAGTGAGCAAATATTACTGTTACTTCGCTTGTATTTTTTTTAGAAAGTTATTTGATAAAAAAGGTTTTTGTTTCCAGAAATACATTTCCGGTTGGGGTCCGGGCGGTCAGAAAGTCAATACTGCTCAAAACGCTGTTCAACTGACCCATATACCCACTGGTACGGTACTGAAAGTGAGTTTTTGTTGAGTATTTATTTTATTTTTTTTTAATCTAAAAGAACCGCTAAAGAGGCGCTCTGCGGAATTGCGGAGCGTCGTTTGTTAATTTTTGAAAACATTTTTTTTGAAGTCTCGATTTTTAGAAAATATTCAAATTTTTCCTAAAAAGTGAGGCAAACGTGCCCTCTGAATAAAGACAAAATTCAAAAGTTACTATCGCAGTCTTCTTTTCGCTCCAAAGAGTTGATAATCAGTTCATTCAGGTCCACGAATCCCGATTATTGCCGAAGAACATTGATATCGCGTTTGAAAGGATGAAATTTGCACTGGATCGGCAGATAAACGGCGATAATTGCTATGAGGAGCAGTTGAAGGTTGGTGGGAACTTAAATAAAAAATTTAATTTAAAATTACACGCTTTGAATATTCAAAAAATGAAGTGAATATCAATGGTTTCAGTTGGAAAAATCAAGACTTCATTCAAAATTCAATTTGTATTTTTAATTTATAAAAGAACTTCAATTTTCAGTTAAAAATCTATTTCATTTGAAGCAATTCAAAATTTAATTTTTTTTTAATTCAGAAAAGTTTAATCTTCAATTAAAAATCAATTTAATTCGACAAGAATCATTTTTTAAAAATCAAGTTTTAACAAATATCAAGTTTTAGAAATAAAAAAATTCAAAAATTAATTTAAAATCCAAAATTCAATTTTTATTCAAAAAAATTCAATTATAATTTGAAAAACTCAAAAAAAATTGAATTTTTCATTAAAAACTCGATTAAAATTCAAATTTTCCAAATTTCTTTTCAAAGACCACTATTTCCAAGCCATTATCATTAATTATTGTTTTTCAGAGACTCCAAAACGCCAAAGAGGAGAAGGCGAATCGACGACGGGAGCAGGCGAGAAAGGAGAAAGAGTTGCTGAAAAAAGGGGCGGAGCCTGCGGATTTATAGACTAATTTCTGGAAAATAAATATTTAATTCAATTTAAAATAATTCTGAATTTAAAAAGAAAGGCCTTCTGTGAAAACGTGTTCCAAGGGAATTGGCCGGGTATCGATAAAATACGAAAATAGTGGGGAAAATCAACAAAAAATGAAAAAATGGCGAAAATTTGGTGAAAAAGTCGAAAAATTGGTGAAAATCCGTTGAAATTTCGAAATCTCCCTGAAATATCCAAACGCTGCCGAATTTTAGCTGTTTCTGGGAGACAGGCGCGGGCCATTCCTTTTGAATTCAGTAATATTATGCGTTCCCGAAATCGTAAGAGTTGAGATTCAAACGCGGCATCGCGTCCTGCCACGATTTCCTCTTTTTTTAGTAAAACTACGGTAGAATCCACCGTAGTTTTACTAAAAACTAAGGAAATCGTGGCGGGACCCGGCCGCGTTTGAAATCTCAACTCTTACGATCTCAGGAACGCATAATATGATTTATTTATAAAAAATATTTATTTAAATTAATTTTAAATATTTATTAAAAATTCAATAAATCAAACGCACAAAAATCACAAATCAATTATCGATTTTTTAAATGAAAACAAATCAATAATTAAAACAAAAAAAAGCGAAAGACGCAGACATAAAAAATCAAAATTTCCAAAAAAGGAGCAGTTTTTTCAAATTTTTGGGCGGTCGATGGGCGGTGCTAACCCGTATCAAGATCAACGTTTATGGCCAGGGAGAAGCGAGAGATAATGGGAAATGAGGAGGGATTAGAGAGGAAAAGGGAAAGAAATTGGGAAAAAAGTACCTAGAAAAGACACTGTTTTGGGCGGGCGCGCGGGAAATGGAAATACACGTAGCAGTGGGAATGGATGGGGGAGAGAGTATACAATTATTAGGGGAAAAGAGGCGGGGCTTGGGGATTTTTCAGTAAAAAATTGGAAAATGGAGTGGAAAATTTGGCATTTTTCAAAAAATTGATCAGAATAATTTTTGGATATTTTTTGAAATTTGAACAATTTCTGGATATTCTTTAAAAATTTTTTTAGAAAATTCAAGAAATTCAATAAAATTTTCAAAAAAAAATCTCGGATTTTTCGGAAAATTTCTGGTTTTTTTTTGGAATTTTTTCCGAAATTTCTGAAAAAAATTGGAAAAACATCCAAAAATATCCCATATTTTCCAAGAAAAATTGGATATTTTTTAGAAAATCCTCAGAATTCCAAAAAAAAAAATCCCAGATTTAGAAAAAAATTAATTTCAAAAGTTTTGAAAAAATTCCAAATTTTCAAACAAAAAAAATTCGAAAAAGCAGCCTAAATCCTGTCCCGTGGCATCAGACGACTATTCGAATTGTACCCGAGTCCCAGTGTTGACGATTCGTAATCGGTGGCACGATAGTAATCGGATTCCATCAAGGCGAGAAGGTCCTGCAAAAATAAGCAGCGACTCATCGGATCTCAAAAAATTGGAAATGTTATGAACGTTTTTGAATTCATTTAGTTGACGAAATTTTTTTTTTTAAAACTTGAGTTTGACCTGCGACGCGACCGCAACGCGTAACAGTGATTTCAGTAAGAAAAATCTAATTTATTGCTGTTTCAGAGACAACTTATAGCTGAGAAATTTCGCTGAACGCAGTTTGATATCGCTAGCTGTACTTTTTTTTTAATTTCTATAAAATCTACCCACCTGTAACCTTCCAGGGATCCGGGCGGCCTGTGCGTGTTCATTGGCCTCCAACGCGTCGATGATACTCTCCTTGTACTGATCCAAGTACTTGTACAGCTCATTGAGCGCCGAAAACACGTGGAACTCTCCATTATGTTGTCGACTTTCGGCCGACAAGTTGGTGCCCATAGTGATGTCGTCGATGCGGGGTGTCATCGAAATGTCGGTGTAGTACGAGTCGACGAGGTCCCGATACTGGTACATGTCCTTGGCGAAGAGCAGTTTGCTGCTCGGCGAGTCCTTGGTCAGTTGATGGTCTTGAGTAGAACACGCGTCCATCAGAGTCTGCGCGACGACCGAAAGACACCCCTCGATCTTGGTCGGCTTTTGAATGTCGAACAGGAAGTGACTGGAAAAAGGGAAATTTGAGATTTGAATTGAGAAATTAAAAAAAAAATGAATAAATAACAATTATCGATTTTTTGGGATTTTTTAAACGATCGTCAACGAGAGTTTTAAATTTTTGTTGAAAATAAAACTTTCAAAAATATGGAAAAATTTGACGCTTCCTTAACAATTCTTTTCTGAAAAGAAACATCAATATATGAAAAATTTGTAACAGTAAAAAAATACTCTTGTTATTTTTTAAATTGATTTTTTTTTTAATTTTCAAAATTTTCAGATTAAGTTTTTTTAAATTTAATTTTTATGTAATTTTTAAATTTTACAAAAAATGTTTCATTTTTAAACATTATTATTTTTTCAATTCAATACATTTGGAAGAAAAATTCACTGTTTTAAAATTTTTATTTAATTTTTTTTTCAAAAAAAGTCAGTGCAAAAAATTGCCACATTTCCATTTCCATAAAAATCGGAAAAATTCAATATAAATTTTTAAAAAATTAAATTACACGTTTCACGAGTGTAATTTGTTAAATTAATTAATTTTGAGAAAATCAACATAAAATATTTTTTCACTGTTACAAAATTTGCATTAATTTAATTTAATTTTTTTTGTTGATTAGTACATATGCCTAACTCATTTATTTGCTATAAAATTCTCATTTGCAACAAAAAATTTGACACTCAACTTGGAAAAAAACTGTACCAAATTCAAAAATTTTTTGAATAAAATTTAAAAATTCAAATTTTCAAGAAAAAAATTTGTTCACTGTTTCAATTTTTTGTTTTTAAAATTCGCAATATTTCTTTTGGTTTTTAGTACAATCTTTGTGCCAAAAAAAATCCAAAAAAACTCACGGATTCTTGATCAAATTAACCCAAAACCTGAGCGGCAACGCGTTGCTCTTCCACGCGTGCACCACTTCCGGATCGTTAATTCCGTGTTCTCTGGCCTGTTCGTCCATGAAATCGAAC
>LR574099.1:2263-13163 GCA_900536345.3 Caenorhabditis sp. 39 LS-2015
TACTTTTCCTTCGTTTTCGCAACTCTTCGACTCATGAAAATCGCCAATGTTGACGCATTCTTCGGATCAATCGTCCTTATGATCAAGAAAATGGTAGATGAAATTCACAATTCTAGTTTCAAATTCTGCTTCAGATTCCCATAATGGTAAAGTTCATGTTTGTCTTCATGGTCTTCTGGTTCACCTACGCCGTCTGCCACATAAGTCTAGCCGGCCATCTGAAGAGCACTCCCAACATAACCGACGTCGTCTGGCCATGGCTGATTTTCAGCAGTGGAGCTTTCGAAATTTTCGGAGAAGCGGATGAAGAAGACAAATTAGGTAAGGAGGAAGGAGAGAAGTGTCAATTGATTAGAGGGTTTATCATATCAGGAACTGTCAGCAAGTGTTCATCAGCGCCGTTGAACTGGGACGTCATCACTGACTCTTCCGTGCAATGTTGGTTCAAGGTACACAATGACCACCTAGCCATCCGGACTCATCATCATATTCCAGACAAGCATGATCCCGGTGTTTCTCTTCTGCTACATGCTCGTCTCGAGTGTTCTTCTCGTCAACTTGGTCACTGCTCTCTTATCGTTAGTTTTGTTTATCAGCAACCAGCGAAATGAGCGCCGGAAGCCCCGAAATAGTAGATGAAAAACGGTTGAAATGTTGAAATTTCCAGGAAAAAATACGAAGACATTGACAAAGTTTCGCATATTTACTGGAAATACAAACTCTATAGTCGGCTGATTGAGTGAGGGATTCTGAAACTGGGAAAAGAGAACATCAGAATTGCTTGTAGATACGAAGAGAAACTTTGGATTCCTGCTCCTCTTTCCCTGGTATTCTACATTCTGAAGACGTTCTTCTACTTTTTGTCAAAAGTTCCAATACTCGGGATTGTTCCTCGATACTTCATGAAGATCTTAAGCTATTTCGAAGGAATGAACTATGCCAAAGAAAGGAGAAAGAATAGAAAATTCGAAGCAGTGGCGAATGGACTCTTGACTGATGAGAATCGGTGGAATGGAGCGACAGAAGAAGAGAAGAAAGCGGTATTGCTGGTCAAAGAACAGATGCTCATTATGGTAAGGGAGGATACTTGAAAGACTATCTGAAACACGTTTTTCAGGAAGCCGACCGGAAAAGGAAAAGATACGAGACAGACTTGATTCGAAGAAGATTCGAGGAGATAATGGCTGATATGGAAGACACTAGCCGGTTCAAGAGGATACGATCTCAGACTACGTTTTGACCTTCACGTGAAATAAACTGTTTTTTGAATGCCAGCGTGTATAAACAGAAATGACAATCAGTTTCTATGTGGTGTTTGATCAATTCGGCTGCATTATGCGTTTTTGTTTATTCCTTCTATTTCTCTATTCAGTTCAAACTACAGTTGCTGACAAGTTAAGGGCAAGTATGCTGCAGATGCAAAGACTTTTGAACATATCTACTTCAGCTGAATCTTTCCACTTATCGACACGATCATGATCCCGCCATTTTGCTCATTTTCAAGATGAGAACGGGCAAACCGCCTCCGAATCATTCTCATGAAACCCTCGAATACGCATTAACTGTAGGGCAGTGAATAGAATTCAAACTAAAAACTGTTCTTTCTAGAATATAACTTGCAACGACAAGAAAACGTTCGGCTTCGTCATCGACAACACGACCTATTCGTGTCCCTCCACAGATGCCGTCTCCGATCACAAATTCAACACTACGCACTCTTTCTCTTGTCCTATCTTCTGCGACGTCTGCATTCACAGCTTCATCTGCTCGAAGATTTTGTTGAGTGGTAGGTAATCGCGTCGTTGCCCTTCCAAGGTTTTCACTTGCAGGGATGATCTACACTCCAGATGGCCGGAAGAAGGATCCCATCTCTTTTCAATACGCCACGTTGGGTCTGACAGACAAGAGACAGATCAATTGGGGCACGTTCATTGCGTATATTGTTACTTATGCAGTTTTTATTAATGTTATTGTTTTGGTGTTTACGGGAGAATAAAGGGTTTGGATATGGTGCAAAGCATCAAAGAATTTAATCGAATCGTATTACCAGACCTGCCACCTGAAATACAATATTTGACTTTGACCCAGAGTAGAGGGTCGCGCGGCAAAACGCAGACACTCTTTCTTCCCGATATCCCTGAATTTCCCCCATTTTTTTCCCGAAGAATGGTTATGTTCTTGCCCCCGTCAATTATTTTTATTTTATGCACTGAATTTGTCTAGAGTGCCTGTGAGTTTATCTATTACTGTCACGTACCCTTTTCAGAAAGACAGTTAAAGTAAGTCTGACTTTTTACCAATGTTTCTTGAGATTAGGAGCTCCTCTCGCACCGACACACCAATCTTTGAGAAATCTATCATTCATTTATTGTTGCTGATAATAAAGAAAAAGAACAGATTACAACAGAAAAAAAAGGAAAAGTGAGAAGCTTTGCAAGCAAAGGAGAACTCTTTCACTGGATGAAGTCACTGGTGGACGAGTTCCCGCTAATAAATAAACCTGTTTGACCCCGAGCAAGAAGCATAATTAGAAGTTAGAGACGGAAGCTGCCGGGACAGATCTGCAGTCCTTTGAAGTAGAAGTCGGATCCGGTCTCGATGGAGTTTTCGATGAGGTTCTTCCAACAAGTCATTCCAGTCACTCCGCCATAGTTCTTGAAGCTCTTCTCGACCCAGTCATTGTTCAAGTAAGTGCTACGGTAGAAGTCTCCGGGGTCATTGGCGAGTGTGACGATGGTAAGCCGGTGCTTGATTGCTGACCCTTTGCCTCTGCAAACAAATTGACGTCGACAGATGGAAAGAACGGGGATTACTCACTTGTTCTGGTAGGCTTTGTAAAGAGAAACCAGGAAGTTGAGCGACGTCGACGGACCGACATTGTAGCCCTTCTCGTCCAGGATGCGCATCGCAGCAACGGTCGCAATGTCGGGCATTTTCATGGCTTCATGAATCACGTTCCTGGTGAGACTCGTCGTTTCTCCGTACCAAACTGGCTCAATATCGTAACCGTATCCAATTCCAGCAATGCCTGGAGGTGTCCAGATACCAGCTCCCGATTGATTTGTAAACTTGTTGCCGATGACGTAGTCGTAAAACAATGAGAACTGCGAATCAGACAGGACAACTTTGGTCGGGGCTCCGTATCTGGCAATGTATCGACCGACCGAAGAGATTGTTCCCCCGGTTCCAGCAGAATGAACGAAGTAGTCGGGGATCTTCACCACTTGATTCTTGTCCTTTTTCAGCTGCACAATGATCTCGTGGTACACATTGGTGGATTCAAAGTAGAAATCTCCACTTTCATGGAACTCCTCTGCTTTCTCTGCGTTTCCGAACTGATTCATATAGAATCCGTTGTTCTTCTTTGCAAATTCCTTGGCTTTAGCATTGCGGAGGGCTACCGGAACCTTGATGATCTTTCCTCCGAAACTCTCGATTTGTTTCACTTTTTCCTCTTCCAAATTCTCGGCAACCACGGCATAGTAGGGAACGTTGACGAGAGTGCACATGTACGCCTCCGCGGAGCCCGTATTCCCCGACGTCGAGTCGTAGACAGCAGATGTTTTTGAAGTGACCTTTCCTAAAGTTGCAACTTTGCATTTTTATGACGCACAATGGCTGCAAAATACCTTCAGTGATCGCCCACAGAAGAAGTGCCCATGCGAATCTGTGTTTCAGTGTCCGAGTCGTCGTGGCAGTCTCATTTTTGAAGAAGATGTCGGCATTTGGGAAGCCGGGAGGACTGTATTTTGTGAGTGGAGTGTGTCCCATGTTCCTCCTCTCGTTCCACAGTTTTTGAATTGCCGCTAGTCGCCATTTCGTCTCATCTGAAAAGGTTCTTATTACAAAGGGACATCTAGTTAAGAACTGACCAATTGAAACGGTATTCTCGTTTGGTATTCGACTTGCCAATATCTTGGTGATGTCCTCACCACAAACGGCAACTACCAAGCAAGTGATAAGGAGAAGTAGAAGTTTCATAATCTGAAAACGATGAGTGATCAGTGAAATGAAAGAAGCGCTTTTATAGCGGAGAGTCATCACCACGCCTCCAGATACAGTAGGAGGCGTGCATTCCGGAAGTGAGAATCGGGAAGACACGCCCTATTCAAAGAGTCCAAAAGGGAACCGGAGGGGAAGCACTTCCGGATCAAAATGTCACTTCCAGAATGATGTGATTTAATTTTTAGAAATTCGAAGGAAGATTCAAGCGAACGTCATCGAGTTACGGGAGAAAAGGTGAGCGATACAGCATTCGAAAGGTTCCGAAAACAGATTGTATCAGGTAAAAAGACGGTATGAGTGTGTGTTGGAAACTCAGGTAGAAATGGAAATCTAGATGCTGATCTAAACAAAATTTTGAAGGCTAAACGAACAGGTAGTCGCAGAAGGCCCACCTGTTCGGCCGACGGAACAATCTTGAACCGTTCTGCGAAAATGCTTCAAAGCAACGGAGAAAAAACAACTCAAACGTCGTCTTCATGGTACTGTTTCATCGCCTTTCTCAGTTTTCTCTTTTCAGTCTTTGATGACCGGGGAGATGTCTGATAAACATCAAGCTCTGTCAAATGTCAATTCGGAATTCGTTCCGGAAATTCAATCAGATCACCTTTTACGATGCTCCAGCCGATCAATCTACTATATTTTTCGACTTCATCACATCATCGTGTTAGTGATATCATGAAGAGGAGCAAACTGCACTCTCTCGCTCTCTCCCTCTCTTTCGGAAGGATTAGTTCCTAATGAAATGCAACACTTTGCTGCAGCATGTAGGTCAGTTGATGTCATTCGTTTGCACCTTGGCACTTCTGTCTGGAGCAAGCAGTGAGTTCCAGCACTTTTGGTCTTGGAGTTGGAAGATGAGCAAGTTGAGTTGGCATGGACTCGGAAAGGGACGAGTTTTCAACTCAATGATAACCATTTGGGCGTTTGCAGAAGATTTAATGAGTTTCATAAATTGAGGAGCTACATTTTCTACGAGCGGAGAAGTTCCCTGATTCGGGATTCTCTGCAAGTGTTTGAAACAACCATTTGATCAGTTCAAAGCGTCGGATACTTGATTCCGATACTTTTGCTTTCAGAATACGGTAAGCGTTTGATCTCTTGGTACCCAATTTCGTATTTATCCCTACTATTTACAAGATTTTTGCTCCCTTCGTCACCGGAAATTCAGATAAATTAGTAGGAGTCCAAGAGCAACGTAGTGTTTCTCATACGGTAGATTAGCACTTGACATCACCCGAATGAAGTTAGTCTCGAAAATAGAAATCGAAGCAAAAATTGCTAATCCGTCGAAAATTATGATGAGATGATGAAATGGGATGAAAGGAAAACAAAGAGAATAGGGTGTCTGTGAATGGAATAATATGTGTATGAATAGACGACTAAACGGGTTTAAAGACCGAATGTTTGGCAGAGAGAAGACGAACGCAGACGACGAGATGAGTGATCCCCTGATCTTATCAGGTAAGTTGCCAAGTGGCAGAAGCAAAAGAAAATAAACACTGGAAACACTCTTCAAGGAACGGTTCCCGGATGAGGGACCTCTCCTGGACAGTCTCTTATATAGACACCGCCTGTTATCTCGTTGACCTGGTGACAGGATCGTGCCCATTGACACGTACATTTGCATATGTACCGTTTCCTTTTTGGAGACCTGTTCCCGGCAATCATGATGTCACTAGATCTCTGGTGAGTTGACGTTGGCACGTAATTGTTTCAAATAAGTGTTCTGCTCTGCAGGTGTTTTTGGAAATAACCATGGGAAAGCTCAAATCAAGAAGTTTATTGAATAAATAAATTGAAAATAATTGATACAGCCTACTCGCTCATGCCCACTGCTTCTTCAGCATTGCATCGTAGTTGTCCCATCCTTCTCGACCAACGGAACGAAGCTGAAAAGGGAGAAGATGGGCATCCAGGGACAGATTGTCGACTTACTGTCACAAGTGATTGTATTTTGGAGTTGCGTTCTTTTGATGAACTTTGGGCGGATATGATGCAGAGAAGAGGCATCACGGCGCAGTAGAGAGGCGGCGTCTGAAGTGGAATATTATTAGAGCCCGCGAGGGAGATTGATTCATTGGGCCCAGGAGACCCGCATCAGAAATCATTTGAGGTAATTGTTCAAAAGTGCATGTTGACACTGAGGAACCTTCCACATGTGATTTTCAATAGTAATAGTCATTCTAGTTACACTACGGAGAGTATGCAGGTGATTCAGAGAATACTCACATAGCAGAACTCTGTAATTGCCTGCCAAAAGCCACTTCGAGGTCCACTGAGAAAGATGCGAAGGCTGTACATCGAGCAACCGTAAGTGAGGAAGATCAACAATTGGGCAGAGGAAAGCCACCAAAGGAGCTTCGCGGAAGTGACATTCTCGTTGATTTGGAAGCGAGAAGAGAGATGAAAACGGTCATGATTCTCTACTCTGAAAGAACTAAATCCTATAAATGGCTGACCGGGTCAACTCACGAGTTCCTCTTCCTCTGGTTATGTCTGTACAATCCGATCGTATGCACCAATGTCAGAATGTTCAGAACTGTGACTGTGATGAAAATATAGTTGACCTTGACAACACTACCCGGAGAAGTGGCCATGGCACTCATCTGCGGGTAATTGAATTTGTCGTCATAGTACATGTAGACACACGTCAATGCAGGAAGTAGGATCTGGAAAAGGCAAAGAATGAATCAGGTGAACTCCGATTTTTCAGAAGGATCATTCAAATGTCAAAACTCACGGCTACAGCGGTGAGAACCAAGCCGATGGTCTTTGTTGTTTTCTCATAACAGACGAACAGGCAAGTGGCGAGTGTTCGCTCGATAACCATCAGAACCTGAGAGAATTCCATGCAGAGCATCGAGAAGATGAGCGGAATGTTGAAACAAGCAAACAGTTTCGGAGGCAACACAACATCGCATGGGTTGGTGGCAAGAAGGGCAAGGACCAGGTGATGTGTCTGAAAGGAATCGGGTCCAAGGAGTCGGGGAAGCGTAGTGTGGTCTAGTCAAAACAAGAACCCACCTGCGCAATGCCCAAGATAGCTGCCTGCAGGAAACACGAGACAAATTGATAGAAAATCAAAATCTGAAACCAGGAATCAAATGGGAAGGAATCGAAAAACAAACTTTGATGTTGAAGTGAAAGACCAGATGGTTATGGTAGTTTGTGAAGAAATATGTGATACTGAGCATGGAAACGATGGAGAGCACGATCTGATAGACTTTGACCATCCGGAACACCGGATTGAATGCTCCTTCGAAGTTCTGGAATGATCAAGAATATGGAAGTGAGAGGAGAAGGGCGTTGGCGCTTACTGTATTACAGTATTCATCAGTGACTTCGATTGCGAAATTGTACATGTTCCGGATATGAGAAACTCTCTGAAAGCTAAAAGATTACGTAGGGGAAAGAGTGCGTGCAGTTTGATAATGGAAACAGAAACAGAATGACTCTCTCCCGGAACCCAAAATACAAAGTGCACTTCTAATTGAGATGATGAAAGAGGAGGGAATGATCATTCGAACAGAAACAAGTGATAAAGAGTAATGGGAGCAAGTATTCAGAGAATCGGAGCTGGAGACGACTGCAAGTCCACCTGTCTCTCCAGTCGACTCTCCCACTTTTTTATAAACGCGGTGGCCGTTGACGGCGTCGTGAGAACCATTTCTCCTCTAGTCCGAGATACTGGCCGATGAACGACAGACAAAAGAGCATTGTCAACAAAGGAATTCATTTAGAATTAGCATCTGATTATGCAATGAGACTGGGTTTTCAGAAGACGTGTCTTTCAGATGAGCTTCTAAGTAGATTAGCCGAGAGAGAGAGAAGGAGACTCTTTGCTCTATGTTTCTTCAATGTTTCTGACGCACCGAGGACAAACGAAGCTAGTTTCGGAAAGACATCGAGAAGAAAAAGAAGGAGGAATAGCAGAGAAAATGAAGTTTTTTGAGCAACCGATTCACAATCAAAACACCTTACGCACCTAAAAATCAAAAGATTCGTTTGATGCGTCTGGCGAAATAGTACACTGTAATTTGTCTAAAACCGGATATCTAAATCGTCGGAGACCAAGTTTCAAGCAGTTTTCATATTTTTGAAATCATAGTTCGTTTTCTCTCAAAACACTCGTGCTGTTGTTGATGGTTACGACACTGACTAATGGTAATTGGAGCTTGCTTACTCTTCCCGAATCAAAGTATACTTCTTCCTTTTTCCTCGTGATTTTTGAAGGCAGAAGTTTGATTTATAATAAGAAAAAGGAAGATGCAAATGGGAAATGAGCCCGACTTGCCGAAATGTCCGCGAAACATAACAGCTTCGACTATAAACCATAGAATTATGAAAAGTTTCGGGAGGCAGAGTGGAAGCTGTGGAACACATAATTAGGGCACACTCTAGCCACGAAATACAAAACATGATCAAATGGAACGAGTTAGGGACTATTATCGCAAATATATTCTGGAAAAGAAAAATTGGTCATCATTTTATCACGAGTGCGTCAGGAAACATCAGCATCTTTCTCGTGAACGCTTTCTATAATTGGCTCTGAGCACTTTCGGAGCCAATAAGACACGCGCCCGGAAATCGAATATTTCGGAATGAGTTTGTTGTTGATTCAGAACACATCACCGAGGTTTCCTCATTTCTTTTCCATTTTCTAAGTGCAGATACAGTAAAAAAGAAGAAAAGTTGATTTTGGACTCTGAAAGAAGGGAAAATAAAAAGTGAACTCAAGAAACGAATCGAAATCCGATTGTGAGAGCCAATTATTTATGATTGTGCAAGAGGATCAGACGGAGTGGTTCGAGGGAAAGTTTGATTAAAGGTCGGAGAAAAATATGCGGGAAAGGGGAAAGGATACCAACAAAACAGTGGGAGCCGGGCGGGAAAAGATCAATCTTCGTCATCTTCTTCTTCAAAGTTTCCGCAGAACGAGTTGAAGTCAGTTGTGTCCATTTCTTCTGAAACGAGGCACAATTGAGTCAAGTGGGAGAGACGAGGAAGAGGAACGAAAGGGTGTCATTTGGCACTGATTTATGACGTGGCAAGTCTCTTCTCCTCCATTTTACCATCCTTCTGCTGCTCATTTTCTTTCAAGTACGTCATGCTCTCAGCAAGTTATGTTCACCCTTCCGTTTCCTCTCCGTTTTCTTTTTTGGCCATGCCAATTTCGGAGACTAGAAACCGATGCCAGAGTCCGAGTTGCAGGCGATAATCTGATTGTGGAGTGTCTCGCGAAAAGTGCCTAACTTTTCCGGCCAGTACCCTACCAAACTACACCTTCTACTCACCATTTCGGAAGTGAATCGGCGGCGGAATGAGTCCCCGTTGCTCGTAGTGCCGCAGATAATTGCACAGATGTTTCAGACGTCGTTCTTTGCTCCGCCGATTCTGGAACCACACCTGAATCACTCGCATGCTGAGTCCTGTCTCCAGTGCAAGTTTTGCTCTCGCATGCTTCGAAGGTTTCGGTGTGTTGGCAAACATCTCATTGAGGACATCGAGCTGCAAAAAGCAATGTGCAAAGTGCTTCCGATTCGAATAATCTCTACTTGATTTTGCTTGATCGTAGTTCTGGGTCCTCGTCGTTTTAGCATCCGAGAGTCGTCATCGCAGAAATCGGAAAAGCTATAATGCTCAAAGTTGTATCCATACGCGTCCACTTCCTGTAATATGCAAACATTGCATCTTTCTGCAAACTTCGGATACCTTCTTGACTTGGAAAGTAGAAAACGACTCGTCGATCGGATAGGGAGGGATGGCAGGATCTGTAGAGCAAGACGGCATCTCCGAACCGCCACTGCAACTGGTCTCTTCCATTGGAGGATAGTGACTCATGCAGGATACAGTCATCATTGTATCGTCGACAAGTATCTGCTCTCCTGGAGACAAATGACGACCACAGAGAGTGCAACAGTGGCATTCCACGTGGAACACTAGACCCGCCTGAAACAATGGTTATTTAGGACCTCTCGAAGTATTGAAGTATACCTTGAGTTTGTATACCATATCACTCGGAGAGACTCCTTTCTTGCACCCAGCGCATCGATGGACACTGTGATCTCTGGAACAAAAACTCTTTCGATAAGCATGAGTATCCTCTGAAAACTGACTTGTAATAGTGCTGGCTGCAGTATATCCTTCCGTTCTTCCAAAAACACTTCTCAGCCAGCGGGGTATCACAAACGGAACATTTCACACAAGTTTCATGGTAAGATCTGTTATCCATCTGAAAAATAGATGAATTTGAAAATGTTGTGCAAAGAAAAAGGCGAAGGAGCAGAAAGTATGAACACAAAAGCCAAAGAAGCCACCCAACACAGTTTCTAGTTGATATTATACTCACTCGAAATATGAACCTATCGTAAATTTGCTCATTGCAGTGGTTACACTTGTTCTAGAAAACATGAGGATCTTCCCCTTGGATACAATGCAAAACGGAAACTAACCTGACTGTCATGATCTACCCCAATGGAGTCAATGACCATGCTAATGGCGCTAAGCGGAGGTTTCGCCTCGAGCATCTCCATCACCGATCAGAATGCGCCAAAACAGGGACTCTTCTATCTCTCTGTCTTTCTCTCTCTCTGGCTCACTTTCACAGTAACAAATCACCCGTCGGGCACCAGATGTCAAGTAGGCGTGGCATGCCTGTCCAATGGGTGCTAGCCTGATCGATTATTAATGCCCCAGTGCGCCAAAACTGCGAGAGGCACTGACGATAATGTTGCATTTAGGATGAGAAGGCGTTGCTCGAGAAAGGCGACAAAAGTTGGCGGAACACGGACGGACGGAGGCGTCGATCGATCACCTGCCGCTGGTCAGTATGTTTTTCAGACAATCCATTATGAACAATGCATTTACGATGAGCTTGGTATTATTTTGTTCTTGG
>LR574099.1:13882-24200 GCA_900536345.3 Caenorhabditis sp. 39 LS-2015
GTGCTCACACGAGAGTCCAATTTGTCGTGTCTACTCATCCCGTATTCAGATTGACGACCATGTCGCAGTACCTATATCATTGTGTGTGACAGTTGAGAAACATGCACCAGCAGCAGCTCTGTGAATGCATTAAGTTGCACAACATCTGCTAAGAAAGAATGAACAAATGGCAGACAGACAGCGACTGTTATCAGCCGGAGCTCCTGAAAAAAAAACAGGGAATGGCGTTGAGTGAAACGGACCTGTGTCGGGTCGGGAATGTATAAATAGATAACGGCCCTACATTGAAACCATTCCAGACTGCCATGAAAGGAATATTCTGTCTCTTTGTTCTCTTTACCATATTCCTGTTTTCGAGTAGTTCCGATGGCATCGCAGGCAAGAAAGTTCTGGTGTACCTCCCGATCACGGGACATTCTCATCTAAAATTCATGGGAACTGTGGCCAATATTCTGCAGGATGAGGGATACAATGTGGTTCGTATACGTCATTTCGCGGAATTTCCGATTGACTCGACTGATTCCAGACACTTCTTATGCCACTTATTGATTTCACACTTAATGACACGATTCCGATTGTTCGAAAGATCAAACACAGTATCAGACTCGACATTGACCATCGGTATGAGCAAATAGGAACTACGGAAACTTTGCAAATATGAGAGTTTCAAAACTTCCCTTGCAGAGTCTTGAGAGCAATCAACAACTTGGGTGGGAAGAAGAGTCGTCAGCAGACCTGGACGATGAGATCCGGAATCCACGGACTCTATTCGATAAGCCATCTCCTCTCTGATTTGTATTCCTATACGTGCGATAGTAAACGGAACTTGGCTTTTCGCAGACACAAATCAGAATGATTTCAGACATATTCCACACACCGGAACTTCTGGAGAGACTCAAATCAGAGAAGTTCGAAATCGGAATCTCGGAACCGTTCTTCGTCTGCGGATTCGCTCTCTTCGATCACATTGGGATTGAAAAGATCATATCAATAGACTCTCATATTGGAGTCGAAGCAGCTAAAATAGCACATGGATCAGCCATAACTTCCAGTTTCCTTCCAGCCGCATTCTCGGAGGGATCTGATCATATGACGTTCTTGGAGAGAGTTCAGAATCTGTATGACACGTGGCTGAATAGAAAGTTCGCTTTGTTGATACAAGACAAGGAACTGGAAGGAATGCGAGGAATCTACACAAGGAAAGACACGTGGCAGGAGATCATGCAGTTGCCTGCTTATATGTTCACAAATAACAATCCGCTTCTGGATTTTCCGTATCCAAGAACTTCAAAGTTCATCGAAGTTGGAGGAATTGCTGCAGACGAGAAGAAGAGTGATGAGAGACTGCCCGAGGTGTCTTTCTTTGCAAAACCGTAACATGCGTTTCGATCTTTTCAGTTCTACAACGAAATTCTGAATCGTCGAAGCAAAACTGTGCTCATCTCGTTCGGTTCTAATGCGAAATCGGTGTTTATGCCGCAAGAAATGAAGTGACGAATCAGTCAAACACACTCTGATAACCTACCGTAATCTTTCAGAACGTCACTCATTATGGCATTCTCCAGCATGCCAGACGTCACTTTCATCTGGAAATACGAGGACAAGTCGGTGAACATTGTCCGAGAGTTCAACTCATCCATAAGCAACATTGTACTTGTCGAATGGATGCCTCAGCAAGCACTTCTCGCAGATCCGCGTCTCGACCTGTTCGTGACACATGGAGGTCTCGCCAGTACAAACGAGGTGGCATTCAGCGGGAAGCCATCTGTTATGGTACCGGTGTTCGGGGATCAGACAAGAAATGCCCGCATGCTGGAGAGACATGGTACGGCGATTGTGCTGCAGAAGGAGGACTTGAAGAATCCAGAAGTGGTCGCAGCAGCAATACGAAACTGTCTGAGTGATGCAAAGTTTGCACAGAGGGCAGGGAAACTTGCGGAACTTCTCACTAATCAGCCGGAATCACCACGAGAAGTCTTTCTCAAGTATTTCAACTTTGTAGCCCGGTTCGTTCACTCCGAATTCACGTGCATCTGATCAATCAGAATTTCAGGTTCGGCAAGCCAAGTGGCATCGATTCGAATGCTGCCAATCTGAGCTTCTTCGCCTACTACTACCTCGATCTTGCTCTCGCCGTCGCAGTGGCCGGATACATTTTGATCTCCCTGCTCGCAGGAACTTATATGTCATATGTTGTATTTTTGAGAAAGGAGAAGAGTGATTGAATGAACTTGTGCTCTTTTTTGGTCTTTTCACTTCACGTGATCATCAAATATTTCTGAAATTCTCTCAACACGGACATGGTCGCCCACGAGCACGGAAGAAGACATTCAGGAGCACGGTCAGAAACCATAAAACACTGTCGTCAAAGCACATAACCCACGTAATTTGTGCCGGAAGAATACTGACAGAAAGTTGTTTTCCTATGTTCAAAATGTTCACATCACTCCAGATTGTCGGAATTGCACTTTCCCCGTTCAACATCTTACTAGTAACTCAAAACACGGACGATCAGCCTTCAAATGGGTTATTACTCAAAGATCTATCACACCCGGATACCAATACATCGGTCAGTGGAAAGATATGGTACCGGAATCGTCGCTCACTAAATTCTAGGCTCCATGATTCTCCGATGCTCCGACGTATGCTCTTTTCGACCTGCCCGCCCCGGAAAACCCGCCTGCTCTCCGTATCCGAAACCCCGTTTTCTTATCAATGACGTTACCCTTTGAATCATCAACACACCGGCAGGCGCCCTATAAATTCACTTTGTCCAACTGATAACCAGCAACACACAATCGCGATGAGCACTTTCTTGCACCTGCTTTTCGCCTTCGCACTCTTGCACACGGCGGCTTCCGCCCTCGACAGGCCCAAGAAGGTCCTTGTCTTCTTGCCTGTTTCTGGCCATTCCCATCTGAAGTTCATGGGAACTATTTCTAATATTTTGCAAGACGAAGGATACAATGTGGTGAGTAGTGCATCTCGCAATCTCATCTTCCAATTGTCACTCTTTCAGACTCTCCTCATGCCTCTTCTCGATCCAGCTCTCCGTGATACAACTCCTCTCGTCAGAAAGATTAAGAACCGTATCCTGTTGGAACAGAGCGAAGAGCTCGTCGAGGCTGTTCAGCAGTTCGAGAACGGAGGTGGACGTGGAAACACGTGGACCATGAAGGCTGGAATCGTCGGATTCCTGAAAGTCGGAAGCAAAGTTGCTAACATCTGCAAAGCTTCCTGCAAAAGTGAGTTGACTGACTGATGACGTGCAGAATAGAAACAAAGTTATTCCAGACGTTTTCCAAAACCAGCATCTCATCGATTATCTGAGAGACCAGCACTTCGACGTCGCAGTCTCGGAGCCTCTTTACTCCTGCGGATTCGCTCTCTTCGATCATCTCGGAATTGAGACTACAGTATCTGCCGATTCTCATTTGGGACTTGAAGTCTCGAAGATTGCCCATGGAGCTTCAATCACTACTAGCTATTTGCCAGCTGTTTTCTCAAGCGGATCCGAGAGAATGTCTCTTTTGGGAAGAGTCCAGAACTTTGTCGAATCCTACTTCAACTACTATTTCAACAGCAAGATCTATGAGAACGAGCTGGCAGGCATTGAAGAGTTCTACCCGAACGGAAAGAGCTGGAGAGCTCTCCTTCAGAAGAACGCCTACATGTTCGTCAACAGCAACCCCCAGATGGATATCCCAAGTCCCCGCACCTCCAAGTTCATCGACATCGGTGGCATCTCCTCTGATCCCTCCAAGAAGGATCGTCTGCCTGCCGAATACGACCAGATGCTTTCTCTTCGCAAGAACAATGTGCTCATCTCTTTCGGAACCAACGCCAAATCAGTCTACATGTCGGACGAAATGAAGTGAGTTTCAGTTCTCTCTCATTGCTAAAACGGGAAAAGACCCGTGAGTGCATTGCTATCAGTTCGTGATTAATGACACGATGTGATAAGTATTTCGAAGACAATGCCGTGTTGCTAACTATGCAAACACATCATTCAAGTGATGTCAAACTAATTGAGAATCTTTTCAGGGAAGCACTGATTGGAACTTTCGAGAGCATGCCTGATACCACTTTCATTTGGAAGTACGAGAACACGTCAGTCGACATTGTGAAACAGTTTGGAAGAAGAATCAATAATGTGATGCTCACTGAGTGGATGCCTCAGACCGCCCTTCTCGCTGATCCTCGTCTCACCCTGTTCGTCACTCACGGAGGGCTCGGAAGCACAAATGAAGTGGCATTTAGTGGAAAACCATCAGTAATGGTTCCAGTGTTCGGAGATCAGACAAGAAACGCGCGAATGCTGGAAAGGCACGGAGTGGCTCTTCTCTTGAAGAAAGAAGAGTTGGCTGACATGAAGAAAGTGAAGGGAACCATCCGAAAGATGATCAGAGACAAGAGTTACTCGATGAAGGCCGAGAGACTCGCCCAGATGCTCAGAAACCAGCCAGAGTCCCCCAGAGAGATCTTCGTCAAATACTTCAACTTCGTCGCCAGATTCGGAAAGCCGCATGGTCTGGACTCTGTGGCTGCCGAGATGAGCTTCATCGAGTTCTACTACCTCGATTTCCTAGCTCTGCTCTCATTGCTCTCCGTTTCGCTCTACATGTTTACTTCGAAAGCGTTGCGAACTGTTTACAACATGACAGTGTCCATCAAATTTAAATTTGACTAGTTCGTCAACAGCACCTATCAATTGTTATCATTACATAGTTCTCAGAAATCACCGATTAGTATAATTCGTATGGGTACCCATTGATTGTCATAATAAACCGATTTGTGTTATGTTTCCACCAGAACATTGAACTACAACGTGCCTGCCATATCTCGCTACGTCGACGCGGATTATCGACCCGATTTCAGAGAATCGTCGACTCTCTCCCGCTCTCTCTCCCTCTCTAAAATGGATTACTTTTCCCAAACTTGGCCGCATTTGAACTGACATTGAAAAGTGACGAGATTCGGATGCGGGGAGTCTCGAGAACATTTGTTCACTTCCTCGTCCTGCTACAAGTCATGTGCTGTGTCTATTTTGCCACCAATTTTGTCAGTCCCTACTTCCATTTCCGAGTAAATCTCGTATATGTTTTGTAGATCCGTTATCGCCCGGCCGTACTATCAAAGACTGTCCGTCAGAAAACTTCTGGAAAAGATGATGGAGAGTATATCCGCTTCGACGCTCAAAAGTATAGCTCTGACTTCTGCGTGGCTTACAACGTGACAACAGCTACTGGCAACTTTCGAGACGATGGCTTGGAACCCATATCACTGGTCATTCATGCCACGTCACACTACATGAGAGACATCGAGGGACAGGTTAGTGTTTCGAATCGATTCTCGACCTAACCCTTGTTCACAAAGGGCAATATGCGTCTTTTGAAAGTGAGCGGATTAATGTATGGTTCCTGTCTGTATTACAGTGCTCTTCTCGAAACTGGAACGGGCCCATCTCCGTGTCCCTTTTCGTCGACAGATACTCGAGTGAATCCGTTGAATATCTACACGAAGTCCATAGATGCTCCTCAAAAGTTAATCAAAAAGTCAGTTGAAATTGATACATTTTCCGGTTGGAAACGTGCATTTTCAGTTAAGCTTGCACGTTGTTTATCGTATGTCTTCGTTTCAAAAAGTGTGCGACCCGATCGTAATCAAACGATCCAACCGCAAGTGCAGCACATTCAACGCGACCATCAGTAAGTGTAAACAGTTTCAATTACGAACCAATTCATGATAAGCTCTGTTTACAGGATCGCGAGAACGAGGTCGGGTGATTCCTCCGTTCCAAATCTATCCGATTAACGTGATGAGAAACGTGGCAAGGAAGGGAGCATTGTCATACATTCACATGACGGCAGATGTCGAAATGGTGTTCAGCGAGGGGTTTGCAGTCAAGATGAAACCATTGGCCAATCAGTATATCAATGGAAAAGATAAGAAACTTTTGGTGATACGGTTAGTGAATCAGAGTTCGACAACAAGTTGTTCATGCTGGATGTTGAACATTTAAGGCGTTTCGAAGTTGATAATAAGGCGCACGTTCCGGTTGATCACAAAGAGCTTTTCCTGATGATAAAGGCGTTCCGGTATGTGCAATGGTCAACTGCCACGTGACACTTCTGATTGCAGAGCATTTGAGTTTCATCACAAATACTTTCCGGCTGGGCACACAATCGAGTCCTTATGGCAGTGGTTTCGCATGAGTAAGAATTCCACGGAGGCATACGCATGGCAGATTGAATACAAGTCAGAGGGTTCTGAGAGACTTCGAAACTGATTAAGTTCTCTTGCAGAAGCAGTTCCTGGGAGGCTCAGTTCATTCTGCACAAAAAAGATCCCTACAGTCCGGAATACTTTCCCACACGAGTTCGAGATCAGCAAAGTCTCGTCTACGAACTGTGCCGGGCCAACTACACTTTCCACTTGGCGTCTCACGTCTTCAACGTGCATCGAGGAGTCAAAACTAGCGAAACCAACTTGTCTTCGGCTGTCTTGACGCATCAGAAGAGATTGCGACTAAGGTAAGTAATCCATCGAGACGCCATGAACTGTCATTCACAGATCCTACAAACGCTTCATGCACTACATCAACAGCACCTATCCCGACACTCTGGACCAGTGTGGCAAGTTTGTAATGTAAACCCTGCCGATCTCTTTCCTAATCGTCTGTTCCGGGTCGCTTTGTCAGCATTTCACTATCATATCTGTATTTATAGCAAGTATCTAACAACAAGTTGTCGTGTTTCCCGTTTCTATAAATACACGTCTCTGTTCTAGAGCAGCTGATGTCAGCGGAATGTATGCAGCTGTTTTGTGGAGCATTTCTCAGAAAAGAAGTATGACATTTCTGTGGATATGAAACACAAAACTCCGATAAAAAACATACCTGCCATACTGGAAACGGATGGTAAAATTGAATGTTAGAGAACATGATGAACCTGAATATGAGGGCAAGGAAAGAATGCAGATCTTTTAAAGCAGACGAGAACAATTGGCCGGCTTCTTCCTAAAAATGTCACTTGCAACAAGTCCCAAATCTTTATCTAATCTTCTTCGGATGAAGTGCTTCCAAACTATAATCCTGCGAGGGAGGAGTTCTATTGTGTTACTCATAATCTGGAGGAAAAATATATCAAAAAGGAAATGTTGAAGGGTTTCAACGCCAAAGTTCAGGAACAGACATGATCGAACACTTTCGAAAACTACTTCCTTCTTTCCAGCTTTCCGAATGTTGACCTGGAACTTCAACTTCAACGTGTTTTCCCTTTTATTTTTTGGTTTTTTGACATTGCGGATCAAAGATTTCAACAGACATACCCTATTCTCGGCGTTTCTCAGAATGCCAGTTTCCCGGAAAACAAAAAACAAATCGAGTTTTGAATAACATGTCAATTGATTTATTTCGTCAGAAATCAATTCGTGCCAAAAGTGCAATATACAAAAGGATGGGATGACGTGCGAACCGGGGGGCTTTAGGGGTGAAAATGGTGTGTGTGTCTGTGGTTTTTGAGATGCGATGTAGACTGGGAATGGGGATGGGAGTGGGAATTAGTAAGGGGGGGGAGGGGCTCGTGGAATTAACGCCGACGTGCGATCTCGTTGACGATGTCGGCGATCTGCTCTTTCTCTTCCTCGATTGGTTCCTCCGCTGGCAGAAGAGCAAAGTTGACGATGAGGGCACTGTCGCGCACTTTGTTCTCAATGGTGACGTTCTTGGCGGCGATTTCGTATCCCTCGGCGGCGACGATGATCTCGTACTTTCCGGCTGGCAGGACACGGTAGTAGTCTCCCTCGGACCAAGTGGTGACCGGATGCTTCACCGGGACAGTCTCAGTTCCATTGCGGATCCAGACAACGGCACGGTTGATCGGCTCTCCGGTGATGGCATCGACGATGAGTCCCTTGACTCCGCTGTGTGCCTTCCAGACATACTCGAAGATCGATTTCTTATTGTCCTCCCAGAACTGCGGCAGTTGAGATCCCTCTGGCATCTATAAAAAAGAAATTGAAATCTCCGTAATCCTATTCATTCAACGCCCACCTTCTCGCAGCTAAGCTCAAGTGTAATCTCCATGGCATTTGTGGCCAGATAGTTGAAGTCTTGCATTCCACCGGCAACAGAGTACCATTTGGCTCCATTGGTGATTCCTCCCTGGCGGGCGAAGGCGTCCTGGCTGCTTCCGTCGCACGGCGCATGGTCATTCTTCGACATATGGGCGTGGTTATCGGCGTAGGACTTGGCGAGCCAACGGAAAGTTCCGTCATCAGGGGAAGCCGAGTAGGCAGTTTTCTGAGCAGACTCGTCGACAGCGGCATCGAATGGATAGTTGGCGACGAGATCTCCCTCGTGGAAGTTGGCAGAGAGGACGAATGGAAGCGAAAGAGTCCACTGGCCGACGGCGATGGTCTCCGGCTGACGGTCGACGTTGTCCTCGAACAAAGAGAGAAGGTGATCATACTTTGGCACTCCGATCTTCTGCAGCTCGTAGAAGATGCTGTCAAGATCTGGGAAGTCACGGTTCAAGTCGACTCCATTGATGTTGGAACGGCCAGTAAGCCACTGTCTCTGAGCTGGTTCTGTGGTAAGAGCCAACTCGAATCCATCAGGATTCATCGATGGAAGGATGTGGATGGAGGTGGAGTTGAGCAGTTGAATGACTTCCTGAACATAATCCCATCAGAATCCTTTCCAATACTAATCCTTCTTTTACCTTATCATTGTTGATGGCTCCAGTGCAGAGATTTTCAGCAAAGCGGAGGAGAAGTTCTCTTCCGATCGGCTCATTTCCGTGCATATTTCCAATCAACTTGACTTCCGGCTTGGTCGGGACGTGCTCTCCAGGAGTGGTCGAGAACTGAATGACAACCAGCGGGCGACCTTCGACCGACTTGCCAATCTCATAGAGAGCCGAGATCTGAAAAGACACGTAGTCATAGTTTATGATTCTCATTCTTGCGAAGCTCCGATATGAAATAACTAATGAGCCCGTTGTGTGTTTTCAAAAAAAATTCGGCCATGACTTCGAAACGCGCATTATTCATCCGAAGAGCTCTGTGGCGCCAGTGCCACGTCATTTCCCGTCGCGCGCGTCTCGGCTGTCCTAATTGGAAGTGAAGGAAGGGGGAAATGGGAATCAGAAGGGGAAAATGTTCTTTGTGGGAATGCGCCCAGAAAAGAAGAAAAAACATTATGAAGAGAGCTTGTCGCCTATGACGCCTTCATCCACATTAACCATAATGAGTCACATTCAAGATTCGCATCAATTCCATCAAACTAAAGTGACTCAACTGGCGCAGTTTCTGTTCTGTCAGGGGAGCGAACGTGTGCTTATCGCTCTGTCTAGGTGCTTGAATTCTTGGAAACAAGGAGACAATGCTCCAGTGTTTTCTCACGGGGCATAAACGCTACTCACGAGATGTTTCGTGACGTCAATCCCTCCCTCCTCTTCTGGATACTTTTCAGTCTATTTTGAAGAGGACGCTGAACTTTCACTAAACGGTACGGGTTGGCGGAAAGGAAGAGGATGAACTTAGAACTCAACAACAGCATATATGATTTGTTTTTGCGGAAGTCACGCGAGCCCTTGCACATTCACTCACCTCTGGACACTTCTCATTGATTTCTGTCAGCTTAGTTTCGAGTTCTTGCTGGTTGTGGTAGTGAGCCCATTTGGCATCGTCCTTGCGTGCCGACGATCCGCCGAATCCGAGGAATGCGTGGGTGGTCGAGATGACGGCAAGCGCCGCGACCAGAAGCACCGGCCGCGTAGCGTGCAGCATGTTAGAATGAGAGCGACTCGCGCGGGGCGCCGAGGAAGAAGAAGAAGCTGTGAGGAGCGAGTGTGTGTGCTGTCTGCTTGTCGCTCGTCTCCGAGCACGCCTTCAATCGATATCTGCCTGGCTCTCTGGATGAGAGGACGTGAAAGAGTGTGCGCGGGCGCGACGGGGCGACGGGAAACGGCTTTCAGATGACGTCGATTCAAGAGAAGAGGGCTCTCAACTGCGTCTCGTTTCTCTGGAGAAAGAATCGCGAAAGTAAATGAGAAAGAAAATAAGAGAAGAGGGAAAAGAAAAAGAAGAAGGCGGGGGAAACGGATCGGCCCGAAAAAGAGAAAGAGCTTATGTTAATTAATTTGAGACGATGAATGAATGAAAACAATCCAACTGACACGGTGACGTGGCAAAGGATACGGATGTTTGGTGTCTTCCATCAAGCGGACGAAATTGGAAAGAAAGTGAGATATGTGTTTCCATCTTTCCAGATTGCTCGTCTCGGATGCAATTTCGTGCCGACTCATTTATAATA
>LR574120.1:0-10574 GCA_900536345.3 Caenorhabditis sp. 39 LS-2015
CGGTTTTTTCGTCGAAAAATTCAATAAAAATGTTTTGCACAGCCAAAATGAGTGTTACCGTAATCTAAATCGTGGCGGGAACCTAAACACGGTCTAAATGCAGACAGCGCCACTTCGTTTGAATCTGGTAATAACAACTCGGCGAAAAAACTTGACTGTAGCGCTGCGAGACCCACGCGTCGCGGCTTGCATTTTCTAGGCCATGTAGCTCATTTTCCCAGAAAACAATAATAGCAGTCTCACGCGAAAACGTTAAATGTCCTAGGCCACGTGGCACCGCTCGAACACGTCCCTCACGGGTCACGCCTCGATTAAAAAATTTTCAGCTGTGTTTTACCGTATTTGTCATCATTTTCTGCATTTTCGTGGCGTGACCCGCGATGCCGTGGACGAGGAGCGGCGCCACGTAATCTAGGCCATTTAACGTTTACGCGTGAGACTGCTAATAGATCATCCGCTATTTTTGCTCATCTGCTATATTTGAACTACCTGCTATATGCAGGCACCGCAATGAGTTTCTCAAGGCTGCGATGTCAGCAAAACTTTTGATCGGAATTCATTTAATATGTTTATCGAAGTCCGTTTCCAAAAAATCATTCGAAAATTTTCACTATTCCCGGAGTTACAGCTCTTTTTCTACGCAACTTTTTTCCACTGTATTTCTGCCGAAAGGTGGGCGTGGTCTGCTGTTGCAAGGCGCGGAGCGGCTTTTCAGGAATTTATTAGATCGACCGCGGAACTAAAAAAAACCTATAAAACAGGATTTTCTATGGAATTTAGTAGATTCAGAAGTTCTAATGCCCGTTTTCAAACAAAAAAGAAAAACGGACAAGCGGTTTCGAACCAGCACCCTCCATCTGATCATCGCGCGCAAAGTTAGGTGTTGAGCTGGGATCCCCGCGGGGCGAATTCGGCCGCCGACCGCGGCATGTGGATCCACAGGGGGACACTTTACGGTGGTGATCCCCGTGGGGACTATTTGGGGATCCCCACGGTGCTTTACGAGGATCCCCACGGGGCATCAGAGGAGTTTCTTCCGGGAATACCACCAAGGATCCCCGTTGGCTTTGCCTTGATGGCTTTCCGATATTTCCAACGCGACGTTCCTCAATTTTGACGTTTCACATTTCGCCAGTTTGCCAGTTCGCAACTGTAACGTTTCGCAACTCCAAAGTCAAGACAGGCAGATATTGGGATTTGAACCCCTAACCGTGCGCACAGAAAACAAACGCACAACCACTCGGTCAATGATATTCATGCAGAAAGTGGTTTAAACTCGGAAAAATGGTGGTTGAAAAAAATTGGGATTAATTTTTTGATCTACGCCAGTCTGAGGCGTCGTAGCAACACGTTCAGGCTAGAATTATTACTATTGTTTGTAAGCTTATTTTTCTGAAAAGTATTACACGTTTCACGGAAAGGTAGCCCAAGGGAAGAGAAATCTTAAGTCAGGCCACTCACGTGTAAAAGTACTGAAAATGACAATTTATTTCGAGCTCACGTGTGAATTTACGTGAGTGGCCTAACTTTTACGTTAAGTCAAATTTCTCTTCCCTTGGGCTACCTTCTCGTGAAACGTGTAATAATATATGTTCTTCAAATACGCGTTGATTGGGTTTCGCCACGCACAGGCGTGAGAAAGTATGAGAGAGTGAGACCGTTTATGGAAACGCAGACATAAAGAGACGCTGATCGCCGCTAGAGGTCACGTTTGCACTGCAAACTCAACTGTCAGCGTTTCAAAAATAGATAATATAAGAATGATGACACCACAAAAAATGACCGAAAAAACAAACTTTTGAGACATCGTCTTCCTGGTTTGTTGATATTATCCGGGGAAAGATCAATGTGAGACTGTGGACAGGAACATAAGAAACTATCCTCTGTGTCAACACAAACAGCTTCTTTTGAGCAGTCATTTTGGCCAGTTTGGCACTCATTGATCAACCTTTTACATTTTCTTCCTGGGTGATTTACGCGATCAAAGGAAACGTCAAGGTAGTTCAAAGCACAGCGACAAGTGAACGAATCTGGAGTATCCTCACAAATTCCTCCATCACGAGCACAATCATCAATCCCTATTGTACATTCGTTTTGTACTGAAAAAACTCTTGAATACGTTGCGAAGCTATATTGTTTCTTACAAAGTTTGCACAATCTGCCTGGTTTTACAGAAATTTTTGGAGAGATATCTAAATATCCTTGCCTGCATTGGCAAGTGTACCCATCGTCTGTATCTGTGCAGATCGCTCTGTCAGGAGAATCACAATCGTTCAATGTTGGGTTGTCACATTCAGGAATCACTGGGATACATAGTCTTCCTTGTTTCGCCAAATATGGTGATTTGTCTTTGAATCCTGGTGGACAAACACAAGAGTAGTCATCATCACCAATTTGCACGCATCGTGCATTTCGGTCGCAATCATTATTCCCAAGAGAACACTTTTCATTTGATTTGACTGAAAATTAAGATTTTCGTGAGGTCAATTCTGATTATTGCATACTCTGTTGACAATCTCTTCCAGGATTCTGGAACTCATCCATATCAATAAAGCCAGTTTTGCAAATACACGTATAGCTTTCTATCGTATCGATGCAATGTGCGTTACGATCACATCTGTTCAACTTAGGAGACACACATTCATTTACAAGTTCTTTGCAAACCATCCCCGGGAATGTTTGAGGGTTAGGGGAATAGTCTACAAATCCAGATTTGCATCTACAAACGTATCCCTCCTCTGTATCAGTACAAACAGCGTTAGAAGAACACCTGAATATTATGCATTGTAAGAAAAATCTCAATTTTCACCTATTAGTTCCATCCAAGCATTCATTTTGCTGAGCCAGGCAAAGTCTTCCCGGTTTTTCTGAGAGATTCGGAGAATGATCGATGAAACCAAAGGGGCAAGCACAGATGTAGCTTTCATCTGTATCGATACATTGAGCCGAATGATCACAATCATGATCGCCAAGAATGCATTCGTTTCTAACTAAAGAGAGTAGAATAACATTCCGCGTTATGTAAGTCTAAAACTTACGACACATATCTGTGATAGGATGACGTTTTTCGTTTTTCCCGCACTGACATGAGAAAAAGGAACCATGAGGTAAACATTTTTGATGTTTCCTAATGTCACAGGATACGGGATCGTTAGGATTACACGATCCGGGATAAGCACATTGTCCGTTCCGAATTCTTTCAAAACCGGGAAGGCATTCACAAAACCAGTTTGATCCAATACTTTTGCAATGTTCATTCTCCGCACACGGAGTGCCTCCGTTATGACAGTTTGCGTCGTGTTGAGGAGAAATTCGGGCAACAGTGTTAGAAACTGCAAACGATATTCGAACATAAAATAATACACAATAGGAACACCCGATGTTTCATAACTCGCCAGTTCGTAACTTTATTAAATATTGTTTTCTGGTAAAAAGACAACTTGGCCTAGATTGTCCTCAAGAACTACATGAAAATCGTGGTGAGACCGGTTCATTTCCTTAGAGCCCGTTTGCACGGAAGGTTATTCATTTTGAGTTTGGTAATCGCCCTTTTCGTAAGAAAAAATTCTCTCAAATTTAAAATTCTATAATCTGCTGAACTAGGGGGTCGTTAGCCTAGTGGGTAGTGGTAGCCGCTGGCTGTCCATAAGCAACGAGTTCGAATCCTTGCTAGTGTTCTGGCTCGAGCTCAACTCGGCTCTAGCTTTTCCGAGCCTAGTCAGCCAGGCTTGGCTCGGCTCGGCTCGAGCCCCTCCGAGCTTTATTTAAACTCGGCTTGGCTCGAGAAGAGATAAGTATGCCTTTTATCATCGGAGTGAAAATTTTTTTTTTTAAAAACACGGTAAAAATTTGAATTGTTTTTCGCGCCATCGATACTGTACTCGATTCCTCAACGGGACCCGCCGATACACCGAATTGCGAACATTTAGGCCGTGGGGAACAGTAAATGAATCGAATGGACAAAGACGCGCAGCCTAGGGCACGGAGACCCAAATTGCACATCGATTTCGATCGCGCTCCAATGTATTCATTGTGGGAAAATAAATTGGCTGCTTGTTTTTGTAGGCTGAGTATTCAACGGAGAAACGTTAAAGCGAGTTGGCCTAAAATTTAAATGAGCTTAAGCGTGTCTCGTTGAATACTCAGCCTAAGCAGCCAATTTATTTTCACACAATGATTAAAATGGAGCGCGATCAAAACCAATATGCAGTTTGTGTCTCCGTGCGGCCGAGAGACAACATAAATTGGAGAGACACAGGTGGCGAAGATTAAGCACTAACAATAGAGAGCGCGATTGCTGTCAGTGCACTCTCTGGAACTCCGTAGGGTGCTAACAATACAGATAAGATCTCACCGCAATAGCCGGTCTTAAAGTCCCTGTTGTAGCCAGTAGGACAGGAACATCGAAAGTTGTTGTATGGCGTAATTTCACATTCTTCAGGAAAAATACACGAGGTCGTCAGTTGTGGATTGCAAAGATCTCCGCCGCATACTCGGGTGAGTGGATGTCGCGAGAATCCGGATGGGCATTTGCACCTTGGTTTGCCCTCATAAGAAACACAGTATTCGTTTAGACTGCGATCACATCCTGTCTGAGTCCTAGGATTGCAGCCTTCTTCTAATGAAGTTTCCTGCTTTATTGGAGAAGGACAAGCTGCTTTTTGTATCATTGACCGGAGCCGTGTGTCCAAGTCTTTGAACTTGTCGACATAGAACCATCGATTTGGTGATCCCGCAATTGACTCTAATTCACTGGCTAGAACATGGTCCGTGACTCCTATTGCAAATGTGTTAATGGAAAGCTTCCTTGCAGAGTCAGCAGGACCGGTAACATTATCCTGCGATCGTCCATCGGTAAGGATAATAGCAACTCTGGCTATATCATTTTGCTGCGGACGAGCTCCGCGTCTTTCGCTGAAACCTTCTTGCACTAAATGTTTTATTGCTGCTCCTGTTCTTGTTAATCCTGTCAAATACTGGGTTTCCGATATACCCTTCAGCAATGACTTCCGATCTCCATATTGATCTAAGTCAAACTCGTGCCGTATTTGATCGGAATACTGTACCAGTCCGACTCTTGTTTTGTTTTTCCCAATTTCGAATAACTCAACAAATTCGCTAACAAAACGCAGGACTTCGTTTTTGAATACATATGATCCGATCGAACCAGACCCATCAATCAAAAACACCAAATCAGTTTTTTGTTTGGGGCAAGTTGTTTGGACGGTGCAAACACGACCTGGTGGTAGATTTGCACTTGAGGAAACATCAACGAATCCAGCATAGCACTGACATGCGTATCCGTCTAAGGTGTCAATGCAATCGGCATTGTCGTCACAAGTATTGAGAGATTTATCTGAGCACTCATTTTTTGCGTTTGAACAATTTCTACCGGGCGGTCTGTTAAATCTGCTGCTCACATCAATATAGCCATTTAAGCACTGGCATGCGTAACTGAAAACCGGAAGTTCGATGAGTTGCAAGAGAAAAAGAAAATGGATACCCATTCGTTGCGTCGATGCATCTAGAAAACGGAGAACACTCGTTATCAGGCGTTGCACATTCATTAATCACTATAAAAATATAAGCACTAGCTTAGTTATACGTTAACTTTCATAACTTACACTCTTTACAAACTCTTCCGGGAGCGTTTTGTAAATTCACAGATATATCGATGAATCCAGGTTTGCACTGACATGTGTAACCATCAAACCGATTTAAGCAGGCGGCATTTTTGTCACATGTATTTCGTTTGGAACACGCCGAATAAACTTAATGATAATATTTTTGTACTCATCATTCTCATCTTTCTTTACCCCGTACTCATTTTTTTTCGCTTTTCATAACTCTTCGGTAAATTTCGGGTAAAGCAGCCGTTGGGGATGCCTTATTTAAACGTCGCTTAAAGCTATTTTTGTTGGTGAGCCGTTGCCGTTGCCTTGGTTAGGCATTACTTCACCTGTCAGAAATAAGCGTTAACCAAGGCATCGCTAACAAATGTTTTATCCGAAATTTGCCGAACTGTGTTACTATCATATAAATAGAATCACCGTAGTTTTTCGGGAAAAAATTGAATCATGGAGTGACGCGCTGCCGTGGTTGAATCTCAACTCTTACTATCTCAGGAACGCATTATAATTAGCAGTCTCACTCAAAAACGGCCAAGTGGCGCCACTACTCGCCCATGGCACGGGTGCCTCAATTTAAAAAATTTTGGCTGTGTGGCGGGACCCGGCCGCGTTTGAAATCTCAACTCTTACATTCTCAGAATAACAGTTGTCATCCAAACATTTTGAAAAAATAAAAAAACACAAACCGCGACAACTTCCGTCGGTGTACCTGAAAGCTGTCTCAATGCATTGACATGAGTGATGTCCTTGGGAATTTCGATCGACGCATTCTTCATTTGCCTTACATCTCGGGTTCTGTAAGAAAGTTCCTGAGTTAATTTAATTCCGATATAGGCACCTGGGGATCACAACTATCTGAGGAAAAGGATGTGTCTTCTAGCCCGTTCAGGGTTTTTTCTATAGGTTTCAGGCAAACTCGACCAGGATAATGAGTAACGTTCGGGGAGGTGTCTACATAGCCTGGTCTACAATTACATGTATATCCTTCCTTTGCGTCCTCGCATAATGCATTCAGCGAACAATCATTTAAATTTTGGGAAGAACACTCATTCACGGACTCAATGCACCTTCGGCCAGGTAATCGACTGAAAGACTCGGAAACATCTGCGAATCCAGGAAGACATCGGCATGTATAACTGTTTTCCGTGTCAATACAAATTGCGTTTTCAGAGCAATCAACCTTATACTTTTCTCTGAAACCATAAACTGTACCAGACAATTTTTATTATTATTTTCTGATGTACACGGAGACACAAACTGCACATCGGTTTTAATCGCGCTTCAGCTTAATTATCTTGGAAAATAAATTGACTGTTTGATTTTCTTGGCTGAGTATTCAACGAGACACGTTAAAGGAGAATAGCCTAAAAATTAAAACGAGCTTAAACGTGTCTCATTGAATACTCAGCCAAGCAGCCAATTTATTTTCCCACAATGATTAAGTTGGAGCGCGATTGAAACCAATGTGCAGTTTGTGTCTCCGCGACGTGAAGAGCTACTTGGCCTAAAAAAACGGAAGTCGCGGCGCGACACGCAATGCGCAGGTCTATATAGACGTCTAGGAGTAAGGCAACGTGGGTGGTCCCTTTTCCAAGCGAATAATTGTGCGTGTCGCATCGAGGCTTGCGTTTTCTATGCTAACAAGTATTATGCGTTCCCGAAATCGTAAGAGTTGAGATTCAAACGCGGCATCGCGTCCCGCCACGATTTCCTCTTTTTTTAGTAAAACTACGGTAGAATCCACCGTAGTTTTACTAAAAACTAAGGAAATCGTGGCGGGACCCGGCCGCGTTTGAAATCTCAACTCTTACGATCTCAGGAACGCATAATAGTTCCTTTTACAAGAAAATGATAATAAGAAGAGTTCAACAAACTTGTTGCTGCACTCATTGACTCGTGCGCGACATATTCTGCCAGGTTGACCAGAGGGAGATAAATCAGAAAAACCACTTCGACATTGGCATGTATATCCTTCAGCCTGAAGCAAAAACATTTATTATTGTATACACCAGCCTGGCTTCGCCGCATTCAAGCCGGGGAGAACAGCAGTGGAACCTTTCCTTCGAAAAATGAACCAAATTGGCAGACACACGCCACCTTGGGCGAAGTGGGGCCACGATTAAGTGTGTTTTTTTTTCACGGCGGACAGAATGAACGAATGACGGACATACTCCATTATTAGGCGAATATATTATAAGAATGATATATGCATACTCCATGCATCATTCTTATATAATAACTTTCTTATTCTGTCCGGATTTCCGGGATTTTCATTTCCAATTTCTCCGTTTTTCCGTTTGTATTTCTGTGCGCATTTGACCCGGTCACGTAAAAATCAAATGGTATTCACGCAGAAATCAATAATTTCTAGAAAAAAAGACACGCCAGCCTGATGCGGCGCAGCCGCACGTTCAGGCTGGTATTCACATAGTGATTCTTTTACTACCCTTTCAGTGGGTCTCGAAATTTCGCTATTTTGGACGCCTCTATTACAAGATTCAAACGAAGTGGCGAAGTCCGCAATTCGGTGTCTCGGCGGGTCCCGTTGGGGAATCGGTTATTATCTGTTTTTCAAATGATGACAGTTGGGCGCTGGGGGCGTGGCTTGAGTCTCGCCACGCGTGAGCGCAGTGAGAGCAGTGAGCGCACCTGTGAGCGGTTTGCGTTCGAATTCAATTTCGAAATTTGCCAGTTTTCAACTATTTTTTCCGATTTTTTGATTTTTTCGGGACGCAAACCGCTCACAGGTGCACTCACTGCGCTCACGCGTGGCGAGACCCAAGCTCCGCCCCCAAAGCCCAACTGTCACCATTTGAAAAATAGATAATACAGTATTACGAAAAAATTTCCAATTTTACCCGACTCGGGGCGCCCAATTGCGGACATCGCCACTTCGTTTGAATCTGCTAATATCAGCAATATGTGAGTCATCTGCTAGTACTCATCTGCTATTAAGCGTTCCTCAAATCGTAAGAGTTGCGATTCAAATGCAGAATGGTGTCCCGCCACGAGAATAAAAAACTACGGTGGATGGGGCGTGGCTTGCTACGCATATATTATTTACGAGCCTGAAAGTGCGGCTGCGCCGCATCAGACCCGGAACTCCGTGTTACGAATACGTACTGAATTAATTTTTCAAATACACATTTTTCTCTGACAAAAAGAGCCACATGACCTAGAATTTCCCGATCCACGACATGCAACGAGCTGGTCTCGGAACGATTACAGGAAAATTTCTCGCCAAATCGGTATGCGACTTTTAACGCAACGAATAATATTCATAAGAACGTTTTAGATTGCTTACCAGGTCAATACATTCTGAGTTTTTTCCACAAGAGTTCAATTTTGATAAGGAGCACTCGTTGATTACAACACATCGACCGTCCGGAAGTCGTGAATATCCATTAGCACACCGGCACTTGTAATTGTTCTCAACAAATATACAAACTTCTCTTCTTGTTTGATCACAACTCATTGGATCACTAACATCACACTCGGGAGGATCGGGAATAACAGCTGAAATAGTAGAATTGTGAAAAATGGAATACAGCTACAGACTCACTTCTCACGCAAACTTTTCCAGGATTTTTTATGATGTCTGAACTTTCATCTCTAAAACTATCTTTACATCGGCAAGTAAATCCGTCTGCAGTATCAATACAAGTAGCGTGGATGGAGCAATCATGGCGTTTTTCAGCACATTCGTTCACCACTGCTCGGCAAACTCTCCCAGCTGGTTTACCATGCTGTCTTGATACGTCTACATATCCGCTCACACACTGACAAATTGGTCCAATTGGAGTCTCTCTACACTCCGCTTCCGAAGCGCAATCAATGTTTGTGCACATATCAGCTTAAAAACGATTTCGTGAAAAAAAGAGCCTAGGGCGGGTTCCGTCACAACTTTCTTCTATATTTTTTGAAAAACTACGGTTTGGGCTGGCTAAGTTTCCATATCCTGAGTTAGTTCTTGAAATTTTCATAGAGACCGATTCAGGATTAGCTCAGGACTGATTCAATTTTGGTTTTTTAGTCACGGACTGACTGAAAATGTTTTTACTCGAGTAAACTTTCAGGTTGGGATCATCTAGATTGAGAAGCTTAAACTTTTTTTTTGATATTCAGAGTTATTTGAACACACCGAAAAAGAAGCTTGTATTCTTGTATTCGCAAAGCTTCAATTCCTTTCAGAAGCATAATGACCGAAACATTCAATGAGTAAGTGAAAGGGAGAAAATGACCACTGTCGCAAATCTTTGGGGATTTACTGGCGCGGCCGCGCGCCCGGTAAACTTTACTATTGTTCTTGTTTCAAATGGTGGCAGTTGAGTTAAGCCACGTGGGTTGGGTCCCGTCACGAAGCTGTGTGAGAACGTGAGAGAGAGAGAGAGAGAGAGAGAGAGAGAGAGAGAGAGAGAGAGAGAGAGAGAGAGAGAGAGAGAGAGAGAGAGAGAGAGAGAGAGAGAGCGAGTGAGTGAGAACGCGTGTGGACACGTAGGAAAAAAGAATCCAATCGCCGTTAGAGGTCGCGTTTCTGCATGACGGGACCCATTCCAAGTGGCTTAGCTCAACTGTCACCATTTGAAAAACGAATAATAGTTTTTGACTATTTTTCATGAACGTGCGGCTGCGCCGCATAAGGACATTTCATTCGAAAAATGAATCGAATAGGCAGACACGCGCAACCTAGGGCAAAGATGGGCCACGTTGAAATGATTTTTTTCGCGGCGAACGGAAGGAATGAATGACGGACACACTCCATTCTTACGCGAATCATTCTTATATAATAACTTTCTTATTCTGTCTGGATGTCCGTTTTTCCGTATGTCCGTTTTTCCGTTTGTGTTTCTGTGCGCATTTGACCCGGTCACGTAAAAATCAAATGGTACTCACGCGGAAATCGAACATTTTCAGAAAAAAGACACGCCAGCCTGATGCGGCGCA
>LR574127.1:0-20876 GCA_900536345.3 Caenorhabditis sp. 39 LS-2015
TTCGAAAAATGCTCACCGACTAGTCTCCAAACTATTATACGGTTGCGGGAAGACGTTGAGGTGACGAATCAAGAAGGCAATGTGCTTTTTGAACTCGAATTTCAACGGAACTCCTGTTTCGGCGGCTGGAAATATCACAAAATACTAAAAAAAATTGAAAAAATCAAAAAATTGAAAATTAAATTTTTTTTCGTAAAATTTGCTGATTTTCCATTGAAATATTATATTTTTCAAACATTCAAAAAATTTTGAATTTCCAAGAAATTTTTTTTCCTAAAAACCCACCACTTTTCGCGATTTCCAGCAGCTGTTCTTCCGTACTGATATCGCACATTTATGCGATTCTGGAAAAAAAATAGATTTTAAAAAATTGAATAAAAATTTGAGAAAAAAATAAAAATATAACTTCTGGCTGATAAAACCATTGTAAAAAAGAATTTGGAAAAAATAATAATAAAAAATTTAGAAAAAAAAATAATCATATTTTTGAGGTCGAAAAAGAAAAAATGAAGAACAATAAAAATAAAAACTCGAAATTGAACAAAAAAAAAGGAAAAACCAAACAAAAAACAAAAAAAGAAGTGTCTAGCCTAGAAAAGACAAAAAACCGGTGATCAATGAGCATGAACCGCATTGAAACCGAGCATTAGGGCGGCGAATTTGCGGAAAACGTCCATGTCCAGCTTCTCGACGGCCTCCATTTGCTCGTAGTATGGTTTTGGCTTGTACAGGCGGATTCCTAGAAATGAATGGTGAATTTTGGAGGAAAATTTGATTTTTATTGATTTTTTAAAAATTTAAAAATTTAATTTGACATTTTTCCGTTTTTTTTTAAAATTTTATTAAAATAATTTGAAAATTTAAAAATATTAATTTAAAAAAAAATTTAAATTTAAATTAAATTAAAAAAAATAAAAATGAAAAAAAAAAATTCTCCGTATTTCTGTTTTATTTTTTTAAAAATTTGAACAACTTTTGAATTTTGGCTCAAATTTTTTTTTCAATTTTCCACTTTCAAAACTTCAATATTTAATATTTTTTTATTTCTTAAAAAATCAAGAGAAAAATATTTTCATGTTATTTATTAATTTAAAAAATTCAAAAAATTTTTAATTTTTGCTAAAAAAATTCCCTCTATTTTTTAAAATTTGAATAATATTTTTTCCTTAATTGAATAACTCAAAAACTTTCCAGAAAAAATTTAAAAACTCACCTTTTTCAATCCACACAATATTCTTGACATCGTCATTTCCCTGTCCAGTCGGATTTAGAGTGTTGAGCTGGAAAGCGACCAAATCGAGACGTCCGTTGACGAGTTGGACTCCACGGACGAGCTGGAAAATGAGAGAATAAAAAAAGTTAAAGAAAAAAAATTAATTTATCACTAGAATTTCGAAAAAAAAATTTAAAAATTTTTAAATTTTTTTTTATAAACAAATCATTTTTTTTTGAATTTTAAAAAAATCAGCAGAAAATTTAAAATTAGAATTTCAAAAAAATGAGGAAAAAAAATATTTGACCCATTTCTTTTTGAAAAATAATTTTTATTTTTTTCAAATTTTTCGAACAAACAATGAATAAATATTTCAATTTTTTTTAGGATTTTATTTTTAAAAATCGGCAATGTATTAAAAAAATAAGGCTGTCGAAAAAAATTGGGAAAAAAATTATTGAACAATTTTTTGGAGTTTTTAAAATTTTTATTTTTCTTTTATCTTGATTTTTTTCAAATTTCACAATTTTTCAAACAAAGTGTATAAGTAAAAATTTCGATTTTTTTCAGGATTTTTAATTTTTTCTAAATTTTTTTAAATAACAAAAATCTCAAAAATTCCAACATACCACCGGTTTCTCCAACTCTGTCGCTCCATTCCTTGTCGCCTGTGCGACGGCAGCCGCATAGGTGGTCATGATGGCATTGGCCATGTTCTGCTCGCTGGTCCACGGGTATTTCTGGTCTTGTTCGCGGGACCAGAGCAGGGAATGGATGTTGATTGGGTGTGATTGGCGTGTTAGAAGGAGATCGTCATGGTACAGCGAGTCGCGTTCCAGATCGATTGTTGGGCAGATCGGGTAGATGTCCGGGAGCGGTTCGACGCTGGAAAAATGGAAAAAATTGATTTTTTTTTTGGAATTGAGCTATTTTCCATATTTTCCATCCCTTCATCCTGGTCTCACAGCGATTCAATTTTTATTAAGAGTTTTTTAATTTTTAAAATTTATTTCAAGCTCCGCCCCTTTTTTAACATCGCGGTGGGACCCTATACACACATTTTTCTAATTCCAATATTTTTTTAAAATTCACCTAGCCGCCTGAACATCCAAAGGTCCAGCCCACGGCTGAACTGGGCATGGTTGAAGCGATTGAACGGTCAAATGCGGTTGAGCACGAAGAATCAGTGGAACTTTTGAAAAATACGTGCCACCGGTGAGCTTGACGGACATGTACGCGTCGCGGTTGATTCTGGAATTTTTTAGAATTTTTTTTTTTGAAATTTTTTAGAATTTTTTTTCGAGATTTTTAGATTTTTTTTAAAGTTTGAATTTTTTTTTTGAAATTTTTAGAATTTTTTTCGAGAATTTTTGGATTTTTTTTCGGAATGTTTAGATTTTTTTCGGAATTTTTAGATTATTTTTTTCGGAATTTTCAGATTTTTTTCGTAAATTTTAGCTTTTTTTCGGAATTATTAGATTTTTTCGGAATTTTTAGATATTTTTTGGAATTTTTAAATTCTTTTTTTCGGAATTTTCAGATTTTTTTTGAAATGTTTAGAATTTTTTTTCAAGAATTTTTAGATTTTTTTCGGAATTATTAGATTTTTTCGGAATTTTTAGATATTTTTTGGAATTTTTAAATTCTTTTTTTCGGAATTTTCAGATTTTTTTTGAAATGTTTAGAATTTTTTTTCAAGAATTTTTAGATTTTTTTCGGAATTATTAGATTTTTTCGGAATTTTTAGATATTTTTTGGAATTTTTAAATTCTTTTTTTCGGAGTTTTCAGATTTTTTTTGAAATGTTTAGAATTTTTTTTCAAGAATTTTTAGACTTTTTTCGGAATTTTTAGATTTTTTTTCAAGTTTTTAAAAATTGAAAAACGCCTTTTTTGAGAAAGTTAATCAAATTGTTTTTCATGAAAAATTAAAAATTAATTTTAAAAACAAAAATTTTAATTTAAAAAAAATCTGTTTATAAAAATCAATTTTTAATTGAAAAAAAGATTATTTTAATCCAAAACTCACTGTAAATTTTGTGAAAAAGCCGACGTCCTCAAACCGGCAAACTGGACCTGTCGGAGCAGATTGTTGAGGATGATATTGCTGGAGAATTATTTTTTTAAATAAAATTTGTCTTCTAAAAAAATTAAAAATTAAAAAAAATTGAAACCAGCTTTTTAAAAATATTAATAAACTTTAAAAATTCTAAAAATAATTTGAAAAATTAAAAAAAATAAAACAATTAAATTTTAAGTTTTTCCTCAATTTTTCTCTTAAATTTTATTTATAAATTTTAAAAATTGAAATTAAATCTCACTTTCTCTTAACAACAGGTGTACCATGAAGTCGGACGTGTCGGATCCAGAACATGACCGGATCGAATCTCGCCGGCAATTTTTCCAGCGTCGGGTCGTATCTCTCACCGTGCAGAATTGCGTCACGAATCTAAAAAAAATCAATTTTTTTATAAAATTCGATAATTTTTCCAAAAAAATCAATATTCCTTACCATTTCCTCGTCGATATCCAATTTTGCCGCGGAATTATGCAAAATTGGTTCGGGGAGTCCGTTTCTGACAATACTTCTGCTCAAAAGAGCTGCCTGAGCAATTCCATCGCTCATCGGCTCTTTTCCTTCGAATATATACGCTTTCTGGTCGTGTTCAAGGTGTCGGCCCTGGAAAAATTCAAAAAATTGGGAAAAATTCGAAAAAAAATTTAAATCTCAGCGCTGAACGCTTGAAGCTTGATGGAATTCACTGAGAACCGAGGATTTTTTTTTGAAATTTTTAGAATTTTTTAAACAATTTTTTTTCACAAATTTCCAAAAAACTCACATTATCCATCGCCTGTTCCTGTTCTCCTCTCAAATTGAATTCCGTCCTTCCCAATTCTTCCGAATTCTCGAATTCCTTGGCTCCACGTGTTCGAAAAATCTCATGTGGCTCATGAATCCGGACTCCGAGTGCTTTTACGGCTTCCGGAACCTCAAACGCCGGCATTTTTCGCTTGTTTCGCGAATTGAAGATCTCTTTGAAGATCCGCGTATCCATTTTGCCCCATTGTTTGACGGCACGGTATTTGCGGAATACCATTCTGCAAAAAAAAAAATTTTCATCAAAGTTAGAAATCATACTTTGAAGCGAACAAAAACCCAAAAAACCCCAAATTTACCGAAGAAATTTTCTGAAAAATCAAATAAAAACACTGATTTTTTTGAATTTTACAAAAAATCGAGCAAAAACAAAGAAAAATTGAAAAAAAAACGCTTTGAAAATCTCGAAAACTCAATCGCTGAAAAATTGAAAAAAAAAATTGAAAAACGTGTTTTCGTGTCGAGACCCATTCACAAAACTGGCATGCGCCTTTAAGGTTGAGTAGGTACTGTAGCAATTTTTAAAAGTTCAATTTTGGGTTTTTTTCCAATTTTTCACGGGTTTTTTGGGTTTTTCGAATTTTTTTCTGGAAAATTGACTGGAAAAATGAGATTAAAGCGTATTTCTGGTGTTATTGAAAGCATTTTGTCAGAAAAATGACAAAAAATAGGGGAAAAATTGACATTTTTTCGAAATTTTTGAATTTGTAAAACTTTCCGGAATTTTCCGCGAGTTTCTTATTAAAAACTAAATTACTTTCTTAATTTTGGGGAAATTCTGACAGCTTTCAAGTGAAAAAATGCGAAAAACACTGGAAAAATCAAAAAAATTCGATTTTTGAAAATTTTCAATTTTTCAAAGTTTTTGCCATCAAAATTTGAAGTTTTTCTGTTATTTTAACACCAAAAACCAGAAAAATGACACCAATTTTGCAGCGAATGTCATAATTTTTATAAAAATTGGTAAATGGGAAAAATTTAAAAATCCTCGAAAATAATTGTAAAAATTCAAAAAAAAAACGTTAAAAAACTTCATTACGGCTTGTAAATTTGCAACTTTTATTGGTATATTTATTGCTCATCAAAAAAATTAATTGTTTTGAAAAATGCGAAAATTCAAATTAAAAAAAAAAATCCCAATTTTTCAAAGTAAAACAACACAAAAATTATTAAAATTTTTGCCGTTAAAAATTACGAAATTCAATCTGAACTCAGCAAAATTGAATAAAATTTAAAAAAAAATAAGAAAAAAAGATCATGAGCAAGCATGCGAAAACCGTCATTCCTCGTCGTTTCTCTGCGTCTCCGCGTCTGACTCAGCAAGCGCGCTCTATCGATCTTTACGAGAAAGCGGCGGCCGATTGGCCGACCCGCCGGGGTCCCCGCGAGGCCTTCAAATGTACACAAGGTCTCTCTTGGCTGTCTGGCGTCTCTCCGACCATTAGCACTCTCTCTCCGTCGGCCTATTCGCGCTCCGCTGCATTCCTACCCCATCTTCGCCCCAATAGACGCACCAATTTGAATTTTTGTTTCAGAATTTGCTATTATATATTTTTAAAAATTTCAAAAAAAAAGAGAATGAAAATTACAGAAAAATCACGAAATGTCACTCCAAAATCTCGATGAAATGGGTGAGTTTTTGACGAAAAAAAATTAATTTTTTTTTGAATTTTTATTTTCAAAAAAAAAAAATTTTTGTTGCTAAATTTTGATTTTCAGACCCATTCCCCGGCGCCGATGACTCAGATGGCCTTCTCGTCGATTCAAATATGATACCGACCGCAGCGACAGAAGTGATTATGGATGGAGACGGAATAGCGAGGGTGAGGCTTTGAAATTGAGGAAAAAACAGTGGGGAATGGGGAAAATTAATGAAAAATTGATAGAAAACTGTGAAAAATTAGAGAAAACAAGCTGGAAAATGCGAAAAATTAAAGAAAAAAAAAAGAAATTTGAATATTTTTGATTTTTTTTACAATTTTTTTGGAAAAAAAAATTGAAAAATTGAAAAATCGGTGAATTCTAATTTTTTATAAATTTTAAAAATCGCTTTTCAATTTTGCGGATTTTTTTCAAAACGATTAAATTTTTTTTGGGATTTTTTGAATTTAAAAATTGAAAATTGAAAAATCTGTTCAATTCTAAATTTTTTTATAAATTTTTTCAATTTGCAAATATTAAAAAAAAATGTTTTCGAATTTTGCGGATTTTTTTCAAAGTGATTTAATTTTTTTTGAGGTTTTTCGAATTTTTTGCATTTTTTTTTGAAAAAAAAACTTGAAAATTGAAAAATTGATTGAATTTGAATTTTTATAAATTTTAAAAATTTGCAAAAATTTAAAAAATCGCTTTTCAATTTTGCGGATTTTTTTCAAAACGATTAAATTTTTTTTGGGATTTTTTGAATTTAAAAATTGAATTTTTCATGGGAAAATCGGGAAAATCGATTTTAAATATTACGCAATTTTTCTTAAAAAATGCGAAATCCTCTGTGGTATTATTTTTTTAAAAATTAACGAAAAAATTTTAGAACAAAAAAAAATTAATTTCCATTTTTTTTTAAATTTCTAAAAATCCAAATTTTCAGTTTGAACAATTCTCGGAAAATCCGGAGAATCCGGACGATGATGATGCTTATCAGTATGAATACGCGTATGAGGACGATCCCGATCATCCGCCGATGCACCATGGGCTGATGGGTGAGGAGGAAGTGGTGGTGGCCGAGGAGGAGTTTGCGGATGATTGGAAGGATCCCCGGCATAAGTGAGTTCTTGGAAAACGGACGGTGGAGCGGTTTTGCAGCTAGTTGGCAAGTGCGCTCTATTGAAAATTGGGTTTTTGTCAAAATTGAGCAATTTCTCAATAGAGCGCACTTCCATTTGTCTAGCAAATTGGCTGATTGTGCAGTAGAGCGCACTTTCATTGGATTTTGCCATTTGTCCATTGGAGCGCTTTTCACTAGAGCGCACTTACAGCAGATTATCATTCGCTTTGGAGATCGTAAGAGTTGAAACTCTTTTCAAGGGTCCCGCCACGAATTTGCCCGTTTCTGATGGGTTTTGTCGAATTTTTTGAAAAATTTGAGGAAAAAGTGGCAAAAATGATGGAAAAAACCGAGAAAATCGTGGCCGGACCCGAAGAAAAAGTAAACCTCAACTCTGACAATTCCAAGAACGAATAATATCGATTTTCTCAATGGAGCGCACTTTCCAATTCCAGAAAAATGAATCTATACGAAGTGCTCGACGGCAAAGTGTACCTGCAACACAAATCGCCGGCGAAACGTTCCCGTGTCGACGAGTTCGCCGACGTGTTCCAAACGGACGGCCCCGATGGCCACCCGGACAACTATTATGGCGGACAGGACGTCGAGGAGTACCGGGAATACCAAGTCTACTCGTCGTCGGCGCCGCCCAAATCATCTAACAATCACAACAATCAGGCGGATCGAAACTGTCCGGGTTGCGGAATGACGCTGAGACGGAGTGTCTATTATCATCATGCACGGATGATTCGAGAGAAGGGCGCGTGTAATCTGTTCACACCGCAAAGGTTTCCGTGTACACAGGTGGGGGATTTAAAAAAAATTGAATTTTATTTTTTTTTGAAATTTTGGAAAATTTTTTTAAAAAAGTTTCATAAAATAGAGGGGACCTTGAGCATTTGAAAAATAAATTTTTTTTGAAAAATTGGGAATTTCTTTTAGTATCAGCGACCATGAACGGGGGATTTTCAATTAAAATCTTGAAAATTTGGAAAAAAATAATTATTTTTTTTTTCTCAAAGAATTGACCATTGTTAGTAGAAAAATTGGGATTTTCCGTTTTTGATCGAACTATCGATTTTTCAAAATTTTACAATTAGCAGTCAAAAAAAGGAATTTTTATAAAAAAAATCTTGAAAATTAAAAGTAAAAAAAAATTAAATTTTATCTTCAAAAATTTCAAATTTTTTGCTGAAAATCAAAAAAAATGTTTATCTATTTATAATTTTCCAGATTTATCGATTCAGTTTTGTTGATATTTTTAAAAACAGCGACCATGAAAGCGGATTTAAATTGAAATTTTTTAAAAGTTCAATGTTTAAATTAAATTTTAATTTCAAATAAATTACAAATTTTCACTCAAAACTTCAAAAAACCGTTCATTTTCAAATTCCTTATTTTTCCAGTGCGACGCGCGTATCGGAACCCTGGAGAAACTATGCCAACACATGGAACAGATCCATCACGCTCCGACAGAAATCAAAACAGTGATTTTCACGAACGAAGAGGACTTCAAAGTGTTCCGAATCGATTTGGAAGGAAAAGGAGGCAATTTCAGGATGGCCAGGGGAAATAAGAAGAATAAGGTGGGCGTTTTTCGGGGATTTTGAGCGAAAATTAAAATTTTTCAAAATTTTGAGTGAAAAAAGATTTGTTTTTAATTTTCAAAAATTTTTAATTGAAGAAAAAAATATTTTTTTTAATTCAAAAAATTTAGAATTATTTTTTTTATTATCAAGAATTTTTAATTTGAAAAAAATAAAAAATAAAGATTATTTTTCCATTTTTTTTTTAGAAATCTAGTGTGGAAAAAAATTGTTTTTCTTTCTGAAAAATGTACTTTTTGTCCAATTTTTATGGGTTTTTTAAAAATTATTTTAGTTTATTTCAATTCAATTTTGCCTATTTTTAAAATCGACCAAAACCATCAGAAACAGATGAAAATTGATTGAATTAAAAAAAAATAATTTGGAAGAGTAAAATTTTTTAAATTAATTATTTCTAAAATTCAGAATATTCATTTTTTTTAAATAATTTTTCCAATTTTCCAAGTTCATTTTCCTCCTTTTTTTCATTTTCTTTCTTCCAGAAAGGCGTCGTCCAGTATTTCCGCTGTAACCGTCTCCAAACCCTTGCCAAAGCCCAAACATTCCGTCCAGTCGACAATCCGACCCTTGAAGAACTGCCATCAAATCGGAAACGCGGCCGTCTCCATCAACAAGAAATCCGAACGAACAGTGCGAAACAGGTCATTCGGACCGAGAACTCGTGCACTGCTTTCTATAATAAAGCGTATTTGGAGAATGGGTGAGCATTATTTTTTTAATTTTCAAAATTTGAAAATTTTGGAAAAAATTAAAATTTGATAAAATTAGAAAAATTGAATTTTTTATAATTTTTTTAAAATTTTTTATTCATTTCCGAATAATTTTTAAAAATTATGAATTATTGAAAAATTCAATTCAAAATATAAAATTCAAATTTTTTGAAAAAAAAAATGGAAAAATGGAAAAAGTCTTAATTTTAAATTTTTTTTGAAAAATTAAAAAACAAAGAAAAACAGAATTTGAAGACCACAGTTTTCCTTTTTAATTTTTTTTTAATTTTCACAAATTTTTAAAGGGTTGGAAAAAATAAAATTTCGGTAAAAATTGAAAAAAATAATTTTTCATAGTTTTGAAATTTTTTTATTTATTTTCGAATAATTTTTAAAAGTTATGAATTATTGAAAAATTCAATTAAAAAAATAAAATTCATATTTTTCTGAGTTTTTTGGAAAAATTTCAGATTTTTGTAAAATTAGGAAAATTTTAATTTTTCATGATTTTTGATAAATTGATATTATTTTTTAATATTTTTTAAAAATTCGAAAAATTAAAAATTTCAGTTTTTGAAAAAATAAATTTCATAATTTTCGAAAAATCTGAATTTAATTTTTTTTTGTTGAAAAATGAATAATTTCCCGAAATTTTCAAAAAAAAAATGGATTTTCTCCTATTTTTGAATCATTAGCAAAATGAAAAATGTGAAAAACTCAAAAATTTTAAAATAAAAACAAAAAAAAACAAAACCAGAAAAAAATAATTAGAAAACTCCAACTTTCTGAAAATCGCCTGAAAAAAATTGAAAAAAAAAATCAAATAATTTTTTTAATTCAGAACCATCGAAGTCCGCTACTGTGAGCATCATCTTCACGACGACGAGAAGCTCCGGCTGCCAGATGCCGTCAGGAAGCGAGTCATCGAGTTGGCCAGAAAAAACCTGCCGCATGTCGTAGTTCTGATGATTATTAAAGGTAAATTTATCGATTTCTGTGAAAAAAATTAGATTTTTTTTATAAAAATCTAATTTCCAACATTTTCAGACGAGCGCTTCAAGTACTGCGACCGCGATTCGGCCAACGAACGACGAATTATGGACATGAAGACGCAGGACGTTCGACAAGTGTTGGCTGGGAACAATCGAGCCGAGAAAAGTGATTTTTGATCAAATTTTCAAAAAATTTCCACCTAAAACGGTTCAGATCGCAGTCAACGCAACGAAGCGAACCGAGAAGTGCTTATGGAGAAGCCGCAAATCAACGTCGACTTGTTATTGCCGCCGGAAGACGATCCGACGCGGGCGTGGACGGATTCTAGGCCAGGTGAGTGAAAAATTCGAAATCCCAGTGATTTTCTGACGTTTTTCACGGTTTTTGTGCGTTTTTGCGTCAGATATGGTGTTTCGTATAGTGTTTGGGTACTTTTGAAGCTACAGTAACCCTAGGAATCGATTTTTACGATTCTGTGCATTTTCGCGTAAAATCCCATGTTTCGAATAGTGTTTGCGTGCTCTCCAAGCTACAGTACCTTAGCAATCAATTTTTCACTATTTTGTGCGTTTGCGCGTCAGATTTAGTGTTTCTAGAGGTGTTTGCGTATTTTCTGAGCTACAGCAACCCTAAAAATCTATTTTTGACAGGTTGATCTAATTATGTGCGTTTTCACGTGAAATTCAATGTTTCGATTAGTGTTCGCGTACTTTTCGCGCTACAGTAACCCTCAAATCCGCATTTTCCATTTCCAGCCATCAAAATCGATCGCCATCAGCTGACGCCCACGGAACTTCGATACTTGGACCTGTTCGACAGCAATCGAGAGGAGATTATGGCGAAATTGAACGAGAAAACCCGCGCGGAGCAGGACAAGAAGTTAGTTTGACACCACGACGTTTCGCAACCGAAAATTTGAGAATTTTGGCGCAAAAATTCACAATTTTTCGGAAAATGTGACCAAAAATCATAATTTTTCCGAATTTTCACGATTTGGTTGCGAAACGTCGCACCTATCACTCTTATCACTTCCCCATCATCTCAGATTGCTCTACGACTCGTTCATCCACCGTCTCTCCTCATCACAAGAAGTCCTCAAACACCTGCACTTCCGCCAGCTCGTGCCCAACGACGGTACCATGATCAAACTGAAACGGGCGGGTCTGTACCTGTCGAAAATCGACCAATTGTTGCGAAATCCGAGAAAAGAGCCGCAGCAGGTGCAGCGATTCACCTCGTACATGCGAATGATGGAGGAGGAGTTCCGCAATAATCAGGAGAGAGGCGACGGACAAGGTAGGCATGGATTTGCAGCGAAAAGTTGTGAAAAAACTGAATTTTTGTGTTTTTCTGAGCGTTTTTGTGGTTTTTGTGCATTTGCGCGTGAAATTTTGGGTTTTCTGATGGTGTTTGCGGATTTTTGAAGCTACAGTAACCCTAGAAATCGATTTCATAGAATTTGCGGTTTTTGTGCATTTTTGCGGAAAATCCAATGTTTCAGACGGCGTTTTCACACTTTTAAAGCCCTAGAAATAGATTTTGACAATTTTGTGCATTTGCGCGTCAGATTTGGTGTTTCTAGAGGTGATTGCGGACTTTCCGAGCTACAGTAATCCCAGAAATCGGTTTTTGACGGTTCTGTGCATTTTTGCGATAAATCCAATGTTTTAGATAGTGTTTGCAGAGTTTTGAAGCTACAGTAACCCTGGAAACCTTAAAATTAGCGAAAATTGTGAATTTCTGAATTTCGGCGTTAAGTTTAGTGCATTTGGTTGTTTTTGCTAGCAACAGTAACCCAGAATTTCAATTTTCATAAAATTTGAAATTTCTCAGCATTTTTTCTGTTTCAGATGGTGTTTGCAGAGTTTTGAAGCTACAGTAACCCTGAAAACCTTAAAACTAGCGAAAATTGTGATTTTCTGAATTTTGGCGTCAAGTCTAGTGCATTTGGTAGTTTTTGCTCATTTTTGAACCTACAGTAACCCAGAATTTCAATTTTCATGAAATTTGAAGTTTTTCTGCATTTGCGCGTGATATTCACTGCCTTGGCACTGTGTTTGCAGACTTTCGAACCTACAGTAACCCGAATCGCTCCCATTTTCAGGTCTCGAAGAGATTGACGTGGTCGGAATCGATGATGACGATTACGATCCGGTGCACGACGATCTGCGACATCTGCACAACGTGGTCGGCGAAGAGGAAGTCGGGTACCATAGGACTTCTGAAGAGCTCGACGCTCTTGACAGAGAACTTGGAGAAGGAGATGATGGAGAATATGTGGAAGAAGAAGTCATCGAGGAAGTCGAGATTCAGATGGAATCAGTTGAAGACGTGGAAATGGAAGAGGAGCAGGAAGTTGGGGAAGAAGTGGTGGTGGAGGGGCAGGAACAGCATCATGCGGAGGAGCAGCCGGAAGTGGAACAGCAGGGAGACGGAGGTGCTGAAGAAGCCATGGAAGAACACGAGGAAGAGGAGGAGGAGATGGTGAGCGGTTTATTTTTTTAGTTAAAAAATAATTTAAATTTTTTTTTTTTTTAAACAAACATAAATTTTGGAAAATTTAAAAAAATTAGATTTTGAAAAATTTTGGAAGATTAATTTTTTTTAATTTAAAAAAATTGTTGAAATAATTGAATCTCGAAAAATGAAAAAATGAAAAAATTTTGGAATTTTTAAAAAATATTTCAAAAAAAAAATCAAATATTAATTTTTCAAAATATTTTTTTAAAAAGATTTTTTTTTCAATTTTACGGAAAAATTCAAATTTTAAAACAAAATTGATTTTTTGAAATTATTTTTCTGTTCAAAATTAATTAATTTCAAATTTGAATTTTTACGAAAATTGCGGAATTTAATTTTTTTTCGAAAATTTTTAAAAATTTTAAATTTTTAAAAAAGTAAAAAATGCAAATTTTTTTTTTTTTTTTGAAAAATTCATATTTTAGAAGAAATTCGCCTTGATTTTTGATTTAAACTTGAAAATAGAAAAAAATTTAAAATTTAATTTTGAAGAGAAACTTGAAGGTTTATGAAAAAAAATTGAAATTATATTTTTGAGAATTTAAAAAAAATTGATTTTTTAAAAAAATTATTTTTTTTTTCAAAAATATATTACAAAAATCAGTTTCTTGAAAAATTCAGTGAGGTTTTAAAAAAATGTCGAAAATTTAAAATTTGAAATTTGAAACATTTCTTGAAAATTGTTTTTCGAAAACAAAACATATTTTGAGAAATTTTTCTAAAAAATCCTTCAAAAATTGTCATTTTTCCAAGAAAAAAAAATTTAAAATATCTGAATTTAATCGATATTCAATCAATAGATTTTGAAAAATTTTGGAAGATTAATTTTTTTAGACATAAAATTTTTTTAATTTTAAAAAAATTGTTGGAATAATTGAATCTCGAAAAATGAAAGAATGAAATAATTTTGGAATTTTTAAAAAATATTTCAAAAAAAAAATCAAATATTAATTTTTCAAAATATTTTTTTAAACTCAAAAAAATTGATTTTAAGTTTTTATTTTTATTAAAAAAAAATATGATCAACAAAATTTTTATGAAATTTTTGTTTTTCGAGTTGAAATTTTTTTTTCTAATTTTCAATTATTTTTTGAAAAATTCTGAATTTTAATTAAAATTTAAAAAAATTGAATTTTTAAAATAAACTCGAAGTTTTATGAAAAAAATTTGAAAAATTTCGAAATTTAAAAAAAATTGATTTTATTAAAAATAGATCACAAAAATCAGTTTTTTGAAAAATCCAGCGAGCTTTTTCAAAATTGCAAAAATTCAGAATTTGGAAAATTTTTGGAAATTTTTTTTTCAATTATTTTCTTTTTTAAAAGAAATCCTGAATTTTCAAGAAAATATTTAAGATTTCTGAATTTAATCAATTTTCAATCAATTATCGATTTTTTCTTCCGCAGAACGATAACGAAGAAGACGAATCGACAGAGCCGACAGTGACGAGAGCCGGACGAGTTGTGAAAAAGAAGAATTTCGATAATTAATTTTTTTTTCGAATTTTCCCTAAAAAATTGCTTTTCTCTATTCACAAATCCCAAAATTTTCTCGCCGTTTTTTGAGCTTTTCTCCATAATTTTCCAATTTTTTTCTCTCCAAAAATTCCAAATTTTCACTTTTTTTCCGTTTTCTTATTCCCTACCTCCCCATTTAAAAGTGTCCTTATTTCTTGAATTTCCGAGGTTTTTCTTTTTCTGCTGAATTTCCCCTAAAATTAACTTTAATTTTTGGTGCTCTTATTAATTTTTTTGCTAATTTTTGAAATTAAATTTGAAAAATTTGCATTTTTATATTTACAATTAGAAGCCAATTTTCGATTATAATGTCCGTTTTGTGATTTATATCTCACATTTTTTATCGTTTTATCTTATCACCGTAGATCTTATCACTGATGTCAAGGGAAAGAATGCAGAGGGTCGCAGGAAATGCACTTTTACAAGATGCAAACAGATTTCAAAGAGGTGAATGTTTGGAGTACTGTAACTTGAGATCCTGGCATTTTACAGAAACGTTTTGTATTACAAAGTTGTAGGTAACGATGTGATAAACAAGTTTGTAGTTGACAACTTTTTGATATCATTTTTAGTTTTCGAGATATATCGATTTTTCGGCAGGACCACCATCGCGAGTTGAAAAGAAAAGACGCGAGATAAGGAGCTGTAAGTTTGGGGGACTGTAACTTGGAATACAGAGGTTTTAGAAGAATGATTTGAATTGCAAAGTTGTAGGCTACAAAGTGAGGAGTAACTTTGTAGTTGATAGTTTTTCAATATCATTTTTAGTTTTCGAGATTTATCGATTTTTTGTTTTTGAAATTGATCATGGCAACATAGCTAACATCTATTTTTAGCGCTATCTCGCTCAAAATAAACTTCATCTAAAAACCATGTACTACAAAGTTGTTAATCACAAATTTTCCGACAACTTTGCAATTGACCACTTTTCCCTATCTCTCATCCCTATCAAGATACAAAGCTTCAAAGTTGAACCGAACCGGCGCATTCCGCAGACATGTGTATTTCTAAAAGTGCACCATATCCGTTTGCAAATGCAAACCAACTGATCTTTGAGACTAACTTGTCCTTTTGCGAACCTGACATATATAAGGGGTTGATAGTGACTTCTAGGTGATCACTAGAGTACCATGAAACCTCTCCAGGACCCAATAAAGCTAGCTATGGACCTGTTATTCTTCAACCGTTACTCTCTAATCCTCTTCTACTCATTCTGGTTCCTCATCGGTCTCCTAGCCCTTCGTAAATCCCAAAATGCCATGCTCGCCGTCAAATACATCAAATCCTCGAGCCCCTCAGTCTCCTTATCCTCAATCGAAAACTCCCCAGAATTCTCGAACCTCATCGCCATTTTGGACGAGAAATTCGCCAAGCCTCCGGCGTTTTTCTTCCTGAATCAGTTTGCTCTTAATATGACTGACAATTTCCTTTGTAACACTGCGGTTCTCGAGGGGAATCCTCATGGGCGGTTCGTTTTTGTGACGTTGGATGAGGTGGCGAGGGATTCGATGAAGAAGAGGTGGCCTGGGGTTCAGGTGTTTCATTGGGAGACTCCCGCGCTTTTTGTGAGTTTTAGGCCTGGGGCAAGCCTGACCTAATCCTTATCTAAGCCTAGTTTTCAGAAGCCATTCTCCTTTGCCGAAGGCGCCTACCAAACTATCTACCTACTGCGCTCCAATTTAGCATTGGCTCTTATCAAAAAGTACGTATTTTTTGGGATTTAAAAAAAAAAAAATTTCAGATCCAAATCGTTCTGGATGATGCAACAAGACACGTTCTGGCGTCGGAACATCTTCGACCTCAACTACGAATCCGACGACTCATTCGACGCACTTTTTGATCAACTTGGCAACGGAGAAAGTTCGTTGCGGAAGGAATGGGTAAACGGAGCGAATTGGTTCATCAGAGCCAACAATGACACCCAATACTTTTTCGAGAAGCTGTCCGAAAAACTGTCCCATTGGTATACCCCGGATGTCGGGGTTATGATCCATCAGTGTAACACTTGGCAGCGACCGAAATGTGCTTATATCCCTTATAAGTATAGGCATTTTCCAGGCACATTCTAGGCATATTTTCCAGTGTGACGTACTCCTGGGAATGGATGTTCACCGAGCAGAAACATGCACCATATCTGCTACAATTAGACTGTGAAACTAACGGCGGCTCGAAACTCATGCAACTCGGACGGTACGGATTCCATTTTGTGAATCCAAATGGAACTTGTGACTGGGAAAAGGTAAACGAAAAAATTTTTCATTATTTTTTTCGAAGTCCCCATAAAATTTGGAGTCGTTTGGTATACTTACCGAGCCAAAACCGCGTTATGCACGTTTGGCTCAACGGGGTAGGGGATGACTGGTAGTCGAGAGACCCTGGTTCGAGTCCCCCCAGGGTCAAATCTTTTTTGCATGCCTTGAAGATAATTTTAATGGAAAATTTCAGGTCTTCACAGCCAAAAATCGAATGGAAAACGGCACAGTCCCTGTGGAAATCACCAAAACCCTCCCGTCCTGGGGACGTCTGCAATTCAAATTGTACTGGTACATCACAGAGCATCTTTTATGGATTCCAGTGCTCGGAGACTATCTTCGACCATATTTGGCACTTGCCGGATTCATTTTGATGATAACAATTTGATCAAAATTGCAATTATCTGATACCATTTGTCGACGGGTTTACTTCAACTTCCAGTTCATCCGATTCCGATTCCGATAAAGATGAATATGGTATTTCGACTTCCGAATTCAATCGAAACGCTTGGCAGAGGTACGGTAGTTGCATTGAGCAAGAGGTGATGCTCCAGGCACCGGACGTCTCCAGAATCCCGCAGCCGTTGAGTTCGAAGTTCTCGAATTCCATGGAAGATCCGCCCGTATCTGTCCGTAATCCAAACCAGACATGCGTTAGGTTTCCAGAATTTTGAAGCAGCCACGTGGCGTATTGATTTTTAGATTCACTGTCTAGATAGGCCAGGTGGCTACCGAGTTCTTCGCAATGGACCTGAAAATGAAAATTAAATTCAAATTCAAATTTAAAAATTTTCATTATTTTTCTTGAATTCCCCATAAAATTTGGAGTCGATTGGTATACTCGCGGAGTCAAAAACGCGTCATACACATTTGGCTCAACGGGCTAGGGAGATGACTGATATTCGAAAGGTCAGGGGTTCGAGTCCCCGCAGTGTCAAATCTTTTTTTCTTCACCTGAGCATCATTCCACGTCTTCCTCTCCTCAAATATCATGTATTTGGTGCCAGCTTCACTGGTATTCCAACTGTGTTGAATGGCGTTTTGCATTGTTTCGAGTTGATTTTGAAGGAATTCAAGCTTTTGATGAAAGTGGAATTGAGAAGACGTCAAGACGGATCCAGAAGCCACAGAAGTGATGGGACGACGACGATGAGAAGATTTCTGAAGGCATATTCCACCCATATCGAAGGCATATCCGTCTTACCTTGGAGAACAGTTTCGAGACGGCTTTTTTGCCGAAATTCAGAATTTTGGAGGGTTTTTTCGGTCCAACGACTCCGATTCCCAGATCCTTTTTCACATATCCAATAGCCTTCTGAGCCATTTTCGAATTATTGATTTTCTCCTTGGTTCGTTGAAATATCGATTTTTTGGTCACTCCGAGTTGGCTGACGGATGGTGGCTCTGGTTTCTTTTCGGTTCTTTTGAATTTTGATTTTGCTGAATCAATCATGGATCTGGCCCATGATTTGTCGGGTTTTGAAGGCTTTGAAGCGGGTTTTGAAGCAGGCTTTGAAGCTGGTTTCGAGTTAGAATTGGATTTGGAGTTTTGAGTGATTTTCCGGGTTTCAATCTGACAATTCATGAGTTTTAAACCAATAAAACTATAAATTTCATCAAAAAAACTTTTTCCAGTTGACAGTTTTTCGATAGCTATTCAGGTTCTGGAGATATCCAGCAAATAGTGAAAATCAATCAATATCTCAATCCCCTTCAATTTTATCAAAAAGTTGTCAACTAATAAAATGATTCTTATCAAATTTACAAACTTTTTCCAGTTGACAATTTTGCTCTATCATCAAAACCCATTGAGTTACACCTAGTTGAAACTGACGCACCTCTTCAAAAACGCAGAGAATCAAGTAAATTAGGAAAAATATAGAAACGGAACGCATTTTTACAACAATTCGGTTAAAAATTTTCACATGCTGAAAAGCGAGCTTATTTTTTGTTTATATAAACATTTTCCGACGAGACAGACACAAATTATAAATCAAAATATTTACGTGATCCCAAGAGAAGTATCGAGTGTCAAAATGACTTGGAACCATGGAAAAACACGGAACGCACGCTTCATAACTCAAAAAAAATATTTGATCCTAGCGGGTCTCGAACCCCTGATCTCTCGATTACCAGTCATCCTAGTCTACCCAGTTGAGCCAAATCTGCATGTTGCGCTTTTGTCTTCGCGAGTATACCAATCGACTCCAAATTTGATAGGGAATTCGAAAATTATGAAAAAATTATGAAAAAATTCCTTTGGAGAAAATCCAGTCGACTTATGTTAAAAACTTCAATATCATAGATCAGGGCCATAATTATAATAAACTGGCCGGCAGCCATGTGTAAATCTCGCTCTTAACAGGACGGGACAGGATAGACTGATCTTTTCCCATCGGGAAGATATCGAAAGTTCACCCCTAGCAGGTCTCCTCCGAGACATGGATTAGAGGCAATGAGGTGTGCACTCAATTAGCGATCAAAATGTTATCACCCATCGCGCGCGCCTCCGCCTTATCAGTACTATTCGAGAAAAGGGGCGGGGCGTCGAGTGTTTCCATTAGGAAGTTTCAACAATTAATCGGTCGGTTTCTCGAGGAAGAAAGACAGAAAAGAGAAGAATTTCGTCGTTTTAAGCCTCTGGACCTAATTTGCGTTCCGTCTGGTCACACCTTTCCGTATAAAAGGTGAATTGGGAGGATTCTGAAGCTAGAGTACCATGTGGATCACTTGCCTAGCGGTTTTAGCGGTTTTAACGGGTAAGTCAGAAGAATCTCACGCTTGTCTATCCTTATCTCTCCCGAATTTTATTTTATTTGATCCTCATCGTCATCCTTATCGGTTTCCTAATGTAAGACCAAGAGAGGAAGGGGTCGTAAATTTTTTACGGCGTCGTCTTGATCTATTCGTCTACATATTTATGTGACTAGATCCTTGTTTGTTGGGTTGGGTTGGGTTGGTTGTTGGGATTCCTCTCCTATTAACTACTTAATAAAAACGCTTACAGTGACCCTTGGCGAACTGCAAATCGAGAAAGAAATCGAGGTGGTGTTGGACACGAAGGATGTGAAGAACTCGCCGTATTACAAGGACAAAGTGCTGTCGGTGCCAATTTCGAATGAAGCAGGCAAGGAGTTGATCCAGCACTGGACCGATCAGGCATTCTCTGGACTCATTTCGGCGATTGCGACTAGGAGGTTGGTAAAGGAACAGGTTGCGAAGTGTCGTAGTCAAATAGAACGGTTCTTTATTAACTTTAAAGAATCTGAGCCACATATATAAAGCAAGCCAACTAGATGGAAGGAAATAAGAGGTTGCGAAGTGTCGTACCTTGTCATTCGACTAGGCAGCTAGCTATGAAACCTTAAATACAGCTACTTGTGTAGCTACTACGACTTTCGCAACTGCGACATTTTTACGCTATGTTGAACAGGTTGCGAACTGTCGCAGCTAGATAGAAAGGTGCTTTGAACCGCTCAAACTAGAACAAGTTGACTAGGTGGAATCACGGTGTCGAAATGTCGTAGTTAATAGCTTCAAATCACTGCAAATCGATGTTCCACTTTCAGACTGAAACTAGTGGAAGACTATGACAAAACGCGTCACGAAGAGTGCGCGGCGAAGGCTCATGACGTTGTAACTCATGCGAAATGTCTAGTGGAATTGGAAAAGGACGGGGAGAAGTACAGGTGGCTGAAGAGGAAGAAGTACTTCCAGAAAAGTAGGTTCCTGCCAAGATTGGTTCAAATGAATATTCTCTGTTCAGAAAATAGAAGTTCAAGGGAGAAAAAGCTCCAAAAACTTCAAAGTTTGGAGAGCTATGAAGCTGCAAAAAGCGCCGAGAAGCTTAAGAAAAAGAGACGGAGGATTCTGAAGGTTTCTAAGTCCAAGGAGAAGGATTCAGATGATCCTGACACTTGGATTGGATCTTTCAAAACCAAAAGAGCTAAAAGGTCTATCAAAGTCAAGAACGCGGAGGGTTATGATATCAAGTCAAAGGATGACAAGTAATCTAATCGCAACTATTTGTTTGCATAATTTCTTTTTTAGATCCCCACTTTCAATCTTCACCAAATCCCTGTCAAACACCGTGAAGATCTTTAGGAACAAAAAGAAACTTTCCAAGTGGCAAGACACAATATCAAGGATTCGGGAGGACGGTGACCGGATGAAAAAGAGGAAACAAGTGGAGAATCTGCAGAAGAAGAGGATGAACGTGTTCCAGGGAGCTGCGAGGATCCGGGCGAAGGATGATACGGTTGGGAAGAGGAAGAAGAAGAAAATGGGCAATGCTGTCCTTAAGTCTATGGAAAAGTACATAGAGGACGAGGAACTGAAGGAGATGTTCCATGAGAGAGCGAACAATATGACAGAGGAAGAGCAGTTGCAGTTGATACCGATGAATCTGATCCGACAAGCGACA
>LR574141.1:0-23805 GCA_900536345.3 Caenorhabditis sp. 39 LS-2015
TGTGTTTTTGGAAAACACTTCGGTCCGGAGTCATTGGGTTTGTATATATATCCATCAAATCATCCCAATGACACCACTTGACCGATTTTTGCAAAATTTTTATGGGATTTTGAACATTTCTTTTTTTCTTGGGACTACATGTATAAATTTAAGAAAACAAAATCACTACAAATAGAAATTCAAGATATTGGGGATATGGAAAATGAAACTCCCGTCAAATGCTTGAAGGTATCCATTTACAGAAAAAACGAAAAAAAAACACCACTTGACCGATATTTGCAAAATTTTTATGGGATTTTGAACAGTGTGGCTATACATATACGATTGATAAGACAAACGGCCGTTGCTTTGCTGCGTTTTCTCTGGTGACGAGTGGAATAGAGGACAGGAAAGAACAGAGATGATAATGTTTCTTCTTGTCAAAACCAATAAAGGAACAATCATGCCAACGCCACAAAAAACTATAGAATTCGAAGAAAATGTCAAGCAAATAAATCAACAGTTTTTCCAATAATTGTGTCATTCAAGTGACGTTTTTGAGGGTATTCATGTTGTTGAGCATTATCCATCTAATCAAATAATTTTGCAAACCATTGTGCGCTTCATAATATGAACCCTGAAACCCCGAAGAAAATTTGCTTGATTCGATCATCCATTTATGGTGTTGATGGTCGAACTGAATGCCTTCCAAGCAGCTGACGGAAATTTCATTCTCCCATTTTTTGAAAGTTTATTTTCAGTTTTATTTTTTTTAATATACTTATTAGTGTAGTTCCGAATACAAAATTCAAAAAAAAATTAAACTCAATTTTGCAAAAATCGGTCAAAGTGGTGTCTTTGGGATGTGGTATATACACCTCCATCGACTCCGGACCGACGTTGCTTTTCCAAATGCACAGTGTGGTGGGGGAGAGGGTGCTTATATACGACTGACAAGACGGACGGCCGACGCTCCCCTGCTTTTTGCCGCTTTGCTAGCCCTAGCAACGAGGGGCTAGAGAAACTAGAGGAGAGATAATATTCTGGCCAAATGCGGCGGAGCGTCGGCCGTCCGTCTTGTCAGTCGTATATAAGCACTTTCTTCCCCACCACTCTTGTGCTTTTGGATAAGCAACCTCGGTCCGGAGTCATTGGGCTTGTATATATATCCACCAAATCATCCCAATGACACCACTTGCCCGAATTTTGCAAAATTTTTGATGGGATTTTGAACATTTATTTTACTTCTAGGATTTCACGTTTGAGGAAAGCAAAACAACTGAAAATCAAAATGTGAAAAAACATGGGAAGAAGAAAAGTCAAACCAATGCTTCAAAGCCATTGGTTTTGACCATTACCATTACAGACAAGACAAACGGATGATGACTGTAACAAAATTGCATGCGGTAATTTTTTTCCAGCAATTGCCGTTATTCTGAAGCAAATCATGATCTGCAGGATGATCTGAAGAATTAAAATTATGTCCACCAAACCATCCCAATGAAACCATTTGACCGATTTTTTCCAAATTTGAAAAGAAAATTTATTTTTTTTGGAGTGCACCGAAAAATATATGAGAAGAAAAATAATTGCATTTACAGATACAAAATATTGGGTAGAATGAAAGCCATTTTTTGAATTTTTAAATAATTTCGATGTTGTAACTTCTTGGACTACGATTATCTGTAAACAAAACTTTTAAAAATTAAGATAAATTGTTTTTCATACATTGGATTCTTGAATCCCAACTTTAGATTTTGCTATGGTGCGATATTGCGATGACAAGAAGAAGCAAATGAAGACATGAGCAATTGAGTTTAAAACCGCCAAAATCACAAATAAAACATCTAAAGTAGTTGTCAGGTCACTAAAAAAATCCATTTCGCAATATACATTTTATGAGTAAACTTACTAAATGAACTTGTTGTCCGCAAAAAATCCTCTGATCAAAGAATATATTCCCACCGGGGTTTCAGCGACAAAAAACGCAATAGTCATGAATAAAATCAACTTATTCGTATTTTCCGTTTTATCACGGTTATCTTGATTCAAATTCCGTTGTCTTTTCCGGTTTTTGTGCAATTCAAACAGCAAGAACACAGTGAGAATTGGATAGGCAATTGGTGGGATCCAACTCAACACAGCGCTTGCGAAATACTCCCAGGAAGTGGTAGGTTGACCCAGAGAGTATCTTTGATAGGTGTAGTTTTGAGAAATACCTTCGCAGCTGAAAAGATCACATCAAAAATGGAGGAGATGTTTTTTTAAGAAAGGTTCATACTTCTCATCATCTCGCAACTTCTTCAATGTGAGATTGTGATACAAGAGAACCAACCATGCTGGCCAAATTATAACATTGATGATTATGGTGCTCAACGCTGCTTTGAAGTCGGAAAATTTTTGAATAGAAGTATTGAGAGGGAATGCCACAGCCAAAGTTCTGAACAAGGTCATGACCATTGCCACATACGCTGAAAAGCGACGGGAAGCTCCTCTAAGAATCAATCCGAAAATCCAGAGAAAATAAACTTGAAGCAAAGAACCACCACCAACGCAGTCATCTTGAAGACCCGAAATAAACAGCGCATCAATGAAAAACATCAGGTCGATAGTTGCCACTAGAATATCAGCAACACAAATTCCAAGAATCATGACAAAAATAGGATTGGAACGCAGGTTTTTATGCAGCAGTATGATTAAGTGTCCAATATTAACCAGAATAGAGATGGGAACCAGAAAACAGTTGATATAGTTGAAAATCAGATAGATTTGTTTTAAAACAACGTTTTCAATTGGAGTTGGAAGCATTTTTGAGAATTTTTGGGAAATAAAGGAAGAATGATCATCTAGCAACAATTCGTGTGTTGTTTGATCATTTCTTGGCTCAAATACCATGTTGGAAGTAGCAATTATGGGTATGTTTTGTGTTTATGAAATGTTTATGAGTTGATCATGTGAAAAATGTGAAAAAGTATGACATGCAAAACGAATTTTTTAAATAAGGTACATACCATGTAAAAAAAAGCAAAATTGATTTTTACAATACATACCAACAAATAAATGAAGTACCTAATAATAAAGTGGTGGAAGTTCTTGATCAATCGACCAATAGTAATCGCGACTTTTTATGAGCTCCCTAATGCTGTTCCTGGCCAGCTCCAAAATCTCCATGATTCTATCCGGTTTTAGCTTGATGACCTTGCTGAAGATTTCGATTCGTTTTGGGTACAGGTTCGGATCAGTCCAGTCGTATTGCAAAGAGTTGATGAGTTGTTGGATCTGAAAAACGTATTTTTGCGAGACCCTGATGTTTCGCAACATTGAAAAAATTTGGTTGGAATTTTTAAACCATCAGCGTGAACCTGCGGCTTTGCCGCATTCAGGCTCGGAAGAACGGCACAGCTCACTCGGGCAAATGAACCGAATGGACAGACACGCGCGGTTTAAATAGTGCCCCTGCAACCGACAGCGAAAAGGGCAGGTGTTTCGGGCAGGTGTTCTACCCTTTCCTTAATCCACTGCGGACAGAATGAACGAATGACATACTCCACTAGCGGAATATATTATAGGAATGATGATACCTGATGCTCATCGCAATCTAGATATTGATCTTCAATATTTTTAAAACCGTCACTAATAGTCGACAGAACTTCTTTGAAAGTTGGCAGCTTAGTGAGGTAGTACTGCAAAAAGGAAACTTGAAATTTCGAAAAATTTTGAGAAAAAAGACAACCGTCCTACTTACTGGTTGAGCAAGTTCATAGTTGAGTTGGGTCCTCATCCAACGGTAAAAATCAGCCGGTTCCATTTCTTTCTCCTTGGCGCTCAAAAACTTTCCATATTCTACACAATTCTTCAAATAAACCTTGCAGAGTTGCTGCCGATCTTCCGGCGGGATTACGGCAAAGATCTGGCAATGAAAATAATATATAATTTTTTACTAAAATGGACTCACATGGATCGTATCCAATCTAAACGTTCTCTCTGCTTTGCTAAGTCTCTCATCCAAATAACAATGGTCCAACATGAAACACATTCTTCGCTTTATAAGGCAATTTGTATGATCTTGCAATGCACGTTTTCTCTAGGAATAAAAAAATGTAGGAGGTTCACATAGTTTTTTTTCCAGGACTTACAAAATAGTTGTATCTCCATGGACCGAATGCCTGTTGGATTGTGATGTAGGCCTTCTGGTTTGGAGTCATGATCGGAGCAGGTTGTTCGTAGACATTGGGTCGAGGAATTTTGGGAATTTCACGGTTTTCAAGAGTTGGTGGAAGAAAGGCGGAAAATGGAAGATATGGTACTTTGAAGACGGGCTCAGGTGGAACGGAAATGTCAGTCAGCTTCGGTTTTTTTGGAATGGGTCCTTCTAGGTAGATCACATCCGGAGACTCCCTTTTGATAGTAGTCACCTCCTTGTTATTTTGAATATCCTTGTTGAGCAATTCCTCTAGTTTTTTCTTCTTGTTTTGACTTTGACGACGTGGCTTTCTTGGCGCCTTCTTTTTCGGCGTTTCAATTAGATTATTGATGTCAGGGTTCAAATTGTAAGGGCAAAAATTGGAAAGCCCATTCATTCCGGGCAGTGGCAGTGATGATACTGGAGAAAGTCCAAAACCTCCTGCAAACCCAGAACTTATGGGTAAACTAGGAGTCAGTGGTATTCCGGGAACTATTGGAGTCCCGGCAGGTGGGGAAGCAATCGATACTGGAGGTAGTGGCAGTCCAGGTATCTGATTGAGCCCAAATGCTTGTCCAAGACTCGAAAACAAAGAAGGAAGATTTGACATAGTGGGAATTAGTGACTGAAGCATTGGGAAGCTATTTGACGAGTTTATATTGGGCAGGCTGCTGAGTGTTGAGGTGAGAAGTGGATTTGGTGTGGGAGGAATGAATGGCAGAAGTGGAGGAGTCATAGTTTGAGAAGGCAATCTGAAATTGCAATGATATAATGATGAAAAACTAATACTAGCGAATAAAATATTAAAAAAACCAAAAGTTGCAAAAAAAACGAGATTAGACTCTAAAAAACTCTGAATGTTTTGATTTCCCTAACTGAGACTGAGACTCTTGAAAAATTAGTAAACGAATACACTTGATGTGCGTCATAAGAGTGCTTTTCAAAGGGGAAGGAAGTGGCTCCGGAAATTGAAACATGTCTCGGTTTTATACCAGAAGATCCACTCCACTCACGCCCACAAAAAAACATTTAGACTGACGTGAAGGGAAGGTTATGGTAGGAGGCAAAATACAAATTTAACAATGTCGTAGTTGAAATGGGGAAGGGGGGGGGGAGCTAGAACACTTTGTATAACGAAATCTGGTGACAAGACAATTTAGAAGGAGACATTGACAAGTGTGAGGAGTTTGTAATACCAATTCGGTGTCTCTGACATGTCAGGTTTGCAAAAATTGATGGGCACACTAAAAAGAGAAAGGTTTATGGATTCGGAGCATCGCCGTCGGCCTAACCTCGCAAACGTGGGTGTGCTGCATACTTTTATGGGTTTTATCACCTCGCGACGCGACATGACACCTAGTGGTACTTGACTTTGCTTTTTTTATAGTGTTTTTTTTCCAAAACCCCGCCCCAAAAGGAACTAAATTCATCTTTTATCTATCTCTATGAATTCTCGAAACATTCTCGAAAAAACCACGCAAAAAAAGACGTAAATATTTGGAAAATGTCAAAATAAAGCAAGAACGATTTGTGACAGATTAAACGGTTAGCCGCAGACGATTTGTAGTAATCTTTTCTCTGCTATCATTTTGTGAGATAGGAGGTCTGTCTATGATACTGTCTATCGGCGAAATGGTTGCTTGCAACATCGTTTTGTGACCGGATATTGCGTGTAAATTGCGTGTAGCACAGGGCGTGGCTCTGTTGTTTTCGGTGGTTGATTGAGAATGTTCCGCTGAGAAATGTTCAAGGTAGATAAAAAGAGGTAATTGAATCTAATTGGAAAAAAATTCGCTAAAAACTTCTATTCTTCTAGGAACGCTGTTCAATTCAATATATGCAGCTCAGTACTAAGGAAAATATGAAATTTGGAGGATATGGAACGCTCCATATGGATTATGAAATGCACACGGCTCATGGGGGGTCGCAGTGATAATTGCTATGCGGAACAAACGGAAATTGGAAATCTAAGCCTCACCTATACGAACCTTGAGCTATGTTTAGCAGGTAATACACACTAGAAACATCTTGGCCACTATTTTCGTTTTCCCTGTGGTAAAGTCATCATTTTATCTTACTGCTTGACTTCACACCAACATCACTGGTTTTTGAACTTATTCTGGGTTTCTAAGAAGTTGAACCTCTGACTCATTACATTATTTTCCAAGGTTATTTCACCCTGAACTACATGTACATCCATTTCCTGAACATTTGGGAGTTAGAATACGAAAAACCACTCGCTAACTTTGCAATTCCAGCTGAATAAATATGACGAGGCAGTTTAGTTCAAACGAGCAGATTATCGACCGATTGGGTGGGTGCCTCCGTGCCTTTGGTGTTTTCATTTTTTTTTCCAAAGGTTGCTCCGAATTTCACAATGATAACTGTGCTTCTTGTAATTCTCAACCTTCTCTTGATTTTCGGTAAGTCTAAGTTACAACTAACCGAATAACTGAGTTTCAGTTACTGCACAATGTCCTCCTGGCCTGACGCCTCTATTTTCTCCAAACAACTTCAATAATCCAATTGTATGTAATTTAATTCTGCTATATATTATCAATTTGTATTGTATATCCGGTTTCAGACATGTAATCCACATGACCAAGGAAGTTGTTACACTAGTTCGAATCGTTTGGGAACTGTGTGCCAGTATGCTAGTCAGTACTCAGATTATATCTGCTGCTACTCATCGAATTCACGTAATATATAACTGACATAGCTTATGATTTTTTTTCTAATATTTTAAATTGTAGAATGCGGATCAAATTCTAGCCCACAACTTACCACTAATGGACAAATTGTTTCTTGCTCTGTTAACTCTCAATGCTCCTGTGGATTTGCTTGTAATTCAGGAATTTGCTGTCCAAATACTACTCCCAGTAGGAATCCAAATTTGTTCACTATTTTTCCCATGAATACCCCGTTTCAGCAAGCTGTTCAACATCCGGAACAACACCTTGTCTAACCGGCCAAGTCTTGGTCAATGGTCAATGCCTAAACACAGTTTCCATAGGTTCCTCTTGTCAAAATAGTCAGCAATGCACTGGCGGCGCCTTCTGTGTCAATTTCATCTGCCAATGCCAAAATGGATTGGAGAAAATCCAGGGAAGATGTCAGATGAGGAACCCATCGGCGTGTATGTGTCCAGATGAAATGACATCGGTTAATAACCAATGTTTGACATTGGCATCGCCAAGCCAAACATGTCAGGTTAATGCACAATGCATTGACAATTCTTATTGTAATAATGGAGTCTGCACTTGCTCTAATAACCTGTAAGTTGTTCCAAAATCACAAAAAACAAAAAAAAATACAATTTTTATTTCAGAAACCTTGTATTCGGATACTGCGTCCCAAGACCCACCGGAAACTGTTTGAACACCCAAACATTCATCAACAATCAATGCTTTTTGTTTTCAATTGTCGGCGAGGCATGCATAGCAAATAGTCAATGTGTTGGTGGGGCGACATGTATGTCAGGTACCTGTCAGTGTTCATCGGGGTATACAGCAATGTATGGGTATTGTGTCCGGACTACTAATGCTCAGGTAAACAATTCTCTTATAAAAATTGTTCATATGGTTGTTGAACATATGTAGGTTCCTATCAACGGACAATGTTACAATGCAGTTCAACCTGGAGGGTCATGCACTTTCACTCAACAGTGCCAGCAGGCCAATGCGCAATGCCTAAATGGAATTTGCCAATGCCCTCAAGGAAGTCAAATCATCAACGGAATCTGCTCCGGTGGCTCCACTACAAATTTCTGTTCAGCTGGCCAAACCGTGCAATTAGACAACACCGGCCAACCCATCAATTGTCTCGTCTCCTCATGTCCCGCTAATTCGTTCTGCCAGTATTCACAAACTGGGCAGAGATATGTTTGCTGTAGAAGTTCCAATGGGAAGAAATAAATTTTTTGTCACTTTTGTCACTGCAAACTTTATTCAGAGAAGTTATGATTGAAAATGTAGGAAAAAAAAGAAAAATATCATAATTATATCGTCCAAGAGCCTCCTCATATATAAAGATAAAGATAAAGATAAAGATAAAGCCATAATTATTCGGATAATTAGATATGATAAGAGGAATGTGATGTCGTGACATCATATGGTCAAGTTGAATTATGCCAGCGTTCTGCACTGTCCGATGTGTTGTTGTCCGCCGGCGATTGGCGACTTGTTGGTGCACACATCTCCCAGGCTATGCACAGAGTTCTCATGGACCATCGATGCTCTTCCTGAAAGAAAAAAAGCATTTTTATTTCAGCTTGGAGACACTTAGAGTTTACCTGATGGATCCTGGTTCTTCTGCCACTTTGGAATCCACTTTCTGACCGTCTTGGCAGCCTCCTCAGACGGGTACAGTTCATGGAAGATTTTTCTCATGTAGAACGCCTCCTTTGTGTGTGGAGTGTTATACGGGAAGACGCTAGCCGCCTGAGCAAACTCTTTGTCGGTAACCTTCGAGGCACAGTGTTGCATGAGAGAGTCGATCCAGCTGTAGCCAACTCCATCGGAGAACTGCTCCTTTTGTCTCCAGAGAATTTCATCCGGAAGGTATGGGCGTTGGTTGGAATGGATGTTGAAAGCGGAGCGAAGCACGTACTTCTCACAGCTTCTTCCGTCTTCAAGCTTCTGTGGGCGCTTGAAAGCGGGATCCAAGGAGACACAAGCATCCAGGAAGGCCTTGTCAAGGAAAGGTACACGGACCTCGACAGAGTGAGCCATGGAACTCTTATCGGCACGGAGGCAGTCAGAAGTGTAGATATGGTTCACACGATCAATGGTCTCCTTTTGGAACTCCTCGTCGGATGGAGCGTTGTGGAAGTAGAGGTATCCACCGAAGATCTCATCAGCTCCCTCTCCGGAGAGGACCACCTTGATGCCCATCTTGTGGATTTTCTCCGACAAAAAGTACATTGGAGTAGATGCACGGATGGATGTGACATCATAAGATTCCAAGTGCCAAATCAGCTTGCGAAGGTTTCTGATGCCTTCCTGAAAACAAATTTGACAATAAACAACTAGAACTCTTAGTGTCACTTGCCTTAATGCTGAAGAAGAACTCATGATGAGTTGTTCCGATGAACTCGGCGACTTTTCTCGCGGCAACAACATCCGGAGAGTTGTGATCAACACCGATGGTAAACGAATGCACGGTCATGCCTCTTCTCTTCATTTCCTTTGAAGCAATAGAGCTGACCAAGCTGGAATCGAGACCACCCGACAGGAGAACTCCAATTGGCGCATCTGACATGAGGCGCTTATGGACAGCAGCAATCATGGTGGTTTGGAGAAGTTTCAAGTCCAATGGACAGATAGCATTCTTGTAGTCGAACCAATCCGGTGTGAAGTAACGAACAAAGCCGGTTTTTGGAGTGTAGTAATGACCCGGTGGGAAGGACTCAATCTTGAAGTCCCCACAGCTGTCTTCAAGGCACTTCATCTCGTTACTGAAGAAGTATCTTCCGTTCTCGTCAATACCGTAGTACATTTGCTTGACACCGACAGGATCTCTGGCTGCCAGGAACTCTCCTTCACAGCAGAGAGCAAAAGCAAAGACACCATCAAGCATGTTGCAGATGTGTCCATCACGGTACTTCTCGTACAGGAAAATGATAACCTCCGAGTCACAATGGGTCTTGAGCTTGTATTTCGTGAGCTCAGTATCCCTGAGAGCCTGGTGGTTGTAGATCTCGCCGTTGTGGATCACCTGAAACACGGTTTCCTTTTTCTTTTCTTTTTTTCCAATTCTTTTGCAGAAAAATGTTCATTTTTCTCCCTCAATTTACACTTTTCCGCTAGCCACTCGTCTGGTTTTCTCTGGAGGTCACTTCGCACAAAGAACGCATGTATTACACTCGAAGGATAGAGGAGAGAAGATAATAGTGGTGGGGTATGATAAAATACTAATGATAATGATAATGACCATGATAACAAGCGATAAAATGATATGGTTTCCAAATTGTACTTTGACTAGGTGTGAGAGGAAGGAAATCACGTGAACGGTGTGTTGTATACATACATTTGCATATTTGTCTTGTTTGTACTTGGTGCAAGGTTCTATCACCATACCTAGATCTATACTACCAACATTGTGAGCTAAATCTCACTGTATTCCCTCTTCGTCCCTTGATAACGTGAAATAATCCATCAGAACTTACCTGGCTAGTAGGACAAGTTCCTTGAATAGGGTGGCTAATTCCCAGATCCATGATAGCGAGACGTTCATGAACCAGGATGTCTCCAGTCTTCTTGTCTTGGTACGATCCGCAGAAGTCAGGTCCACGGTGATGTTGTCTTCTAAAAGTATGCATATGGTACTCTCAAATCATTGGACGTTCCACTCACCTAGACAACTTGCGAGCTTCATCGAGGTCGTACTTGGTTCTACATTTGGCTGTCTGTTGACAGATAGCAAAGATGCCGCACATGGTGACGCAGTCGAGTTGAGGATGAGGAATCCAAGAGAAATGGGCGCGAACACAATGGGAAATGTGTTGAGTGAGGTTTCTGGAGCCGTCGCTTCACTTATAAAGGCCTCTCGGACAATTTGCGAAATGGGCGGAGTCAGCCGAGGCGGACCGAGGCGACAATCTGATGCAAGGCGCAATCAAACGCAATCGGCGGTCGTATCCTCTCGTCTCTCCGCCCGCCGTACTATCTCACGCATGGCCTGCCGCCCTGGCCGTGGGGTACGTGATGCCAACCTGGCGAAGCGGTGAAGGTGAACCATCGACGTGTCTCGAAAACTGGAACAAAAACATACTGAAAAATGATAAATTGGATCGAAAACAAACATTGAGTCTGGTCTGAGAAGTGGAGTAGAGGAGAGAAATCCTGGAGTTGGTTGACACGACACGACAAGTGGTACGTGTGTTTTTGTCAGGTTTTTGTGATAGGTTTTCAGGTTTTCTGGAAGACTGGGGACCAAGAGTGACACTGAAAAATAACTGTGGTTAGAAGAAAAAAAACTAAGGAAAGGGAAGGAAGGGATCTGGAAGATTTTGATGGATTGGATTATGAAAAGATCGACCCGACCTGTCACAAAATTTCGACCATGAAAATAGGAAAAATGACTTTTCTGTTATTTTAGGATTTATACTGTTGATCAATGTTCATTTTTCCATTGTTAACAGTGCCATTTCTTTCAATAATGAGATACTTCTTATTAAAGTTATTCTCTGGACCCAATTCAATTCCCCTCCTTAATTGCTCCTCATGATAAGCCAACCCAGCCAATTCCAAGAAAATCACAAGTGGGTCATCATCAAATCACTCCTGCACAATCCCCAATCTCCAGATGACATCACAGACAATCACACCCCGGAAGAAGAGCATCGCATCCCATCGGATCCAATTAAATGCAGCCACCTTCCTCGATCTCAATCTAAAAAACACAAAAACAAGGTGTAAGAAGTGAGTTTGTCGTGTTCGTGCTCGTGTCTCATCTTGCCAGGTCCCCCTTCCCCTTTGTCCCAGGAACCAAAACTTATGTTAGTCCATGTCTTCTCAGACGGACCAACTTCCGAGTTCAACTCGTGGTGGTTTGATCTTTCACAACAACTACTATTATTATTAGTCCATCATTTTCATATCTCATCCATCCAGATTCCATTCCTTGATAACAGGAATCGAGAGAATGACGTGAGAGAGAAGGACAAAGGGGAATCCCTTCTTGGGGAATCCCCCCGACACGTGACCTTCTAGGGGTGGAGACGCAGAGAAGATCTGGATCCAGGGATGATAGTGACCTAGAATAGAAAAGAGATGGATGTGGTCGGGCTGATTTGCATACCAGAGTCGGAAGATCAAACACTGTTGATTTTCATAGATGGTGCTTCAACTTTAGGATATTCATTGTCATTATCAGTACATTAAAATTTTTGATCTGAAAAATCAGAGTCAGAGACCATTTTCAAGTACTACCAGAAATATGGATTCCGAGAACTGAAATCTGAAAACTAGGTTAACCTCAAAAACAAAACAGTCACACGTGTCGTGTCGAAAACTCGCAGACACATGTTGTGAGGCCCCGGCAAAATAATGTGTTTGGAAAAAGAACGAGAGAAAGGAAAAACACGTTCCCAAAAGTTCCCAAAAAAATTTGATATTTACCAGTTTTAAGGTTAGGGGACCTTAATGTTTTTCATTTGAAGAGCGCCATTCTGAAAATAATATTGGACTTCTAGAATAGAATAGCTAGATCTGCAATAACATTGACCAATCCAATCCAATCCAATCAACCAGGAAGAGATTCACTGATGAGTTCGTCACATGGTACATGCGTTCAATGTGTGGTCCGGGAAACTTCTGGCTGTGAAACATCAAACGTGACAGGATATCTACTCTATTTTCACAACATCCTGCGGCTGATAATGTTTATCTTTTGGTGACACCCAGATCAGATCACATGATATGAAACTTTCAAAGAACTTTCTGTTCTTTTCTATCTGTTCTTTTCTCGTTCCTTTGGATCATTCCCAATGATCTTTTCTTTAGACCCTCTTGATTTTTGGTGTTATTTTCAACTTTTTTCCTGTTGAAGATATATTCTCGACGCGAAAATAGGCAATGATCATGCTTTCTAAAGATTGTTGTTGACTTCACTTTATTGAAAAGATAAGACGTATCTGAGGGGGAAAAAGTCACAGATACAATACTTCGGTTCCGATTTAGTTAGATCAACCTATTTCAACCTGATCGCAAAATCACAAAATCACAAAAATGAAAAACAAAATCATCAAAATATATGAAGTTGATATTGCTGAACATCGAAGGTCGGCTGAAAATGAAAATGTTTCAAAGATCTTGTTGATCTAAAAGTTCTTCTGACCTCTGGTGATCTTCACATACATTCCGTCGCCTGGTCCACCACCTGGACTTGTGTAATCAACTCGTAACTTGTCACCACAAGAATTATAGAATAGGGACTTTTTGGCAGAGGTGAAACTGAAGTTGTAAGTTCATACATCTCAAAATTGTTATTGTACAGTTATATCAATCTACTTATCTGTCCCTGACAGTTCTCTGATCGGGTAGATACTTGGATTTAATACTGTTTTCCCAGAATAGACCCTTTCCCCATTTCACCTACCTCTCCTTCCTTATCTCACTGTTATAATACGACCAGGTCAAAGTACCGGTGCCAACACCCGAATCAGCTAGAAACTGAATTGTCAAACCCGTCTGAACATTTGATTCGCCTTCCTGATATGATAATGAGAATTGATTTTTCTTCCGGAAAGCGCCTTACCAGCTGAACAGAAAATTGCTGGGTTGTGGGGGTGGAATTGGATTTTCCATAGTCATCAGAGATTAAAATTACGGTTTCCTCAGGTTGCATAGTTCGAGCTATGAGACCGCCTAGAAGACGTTCTACTGAATTCAAAAAAAAAAAAAAACTGTAAATGTTTACTTGAAACATCCCAATTATAAGACACAGATGAGAGATCATTGGTGGAAGATTTAATGACAAGGTAGTTGGTGAACAGATCTTGAGGTAGAGAGTCATTGGCATATCTAAAATGAAAAACCTGAAAATTTTTACTCAAAAATTGACAAACTGTGCTATAAGTTTATCTGGATAGGTCGTAAGCCCTAGGAACACTTGTTTGTCGATGGACTTGGAAAATTGAACATTCATAAACGCACTTTGGCTATATGAATCGTCAGTGAAATGAAGAATCTACAATTTGAAGTTAGCAAGTTACCAATTTATACTAGACACCTTAAAATTACAACTTTGACCTCCCAAACCTCCCAACTGTACATCCTTAATCGATTTTTGATCTCTCAAACTATACACCAATGGTTCACAGCCATCTGGTAGCTTCACATCCGTCACCATTGCTTGGAAGTCCGTACCATCTTGAATCAACTCTGGATTGCCTTTGATATGAATCAAAGCTCTCTCGGAAGTTGTGCTTAACATCAGAGAAGCTCCATTTTCGTTGATATTAGAGTACAAAATTCTAAACACAAACTGATTAGGGAATAGAAAAGAAGAAAAAGAAAATGTTGAACTATGATTACTGACTTGTTATCAATACGATCAGCGTCCATTGAATCGCCATTGAAGATGTCAATGAACACCTGATTCATGGTTTTTGTGAAAAAGTAGACGTGGATCTAAACTTTCTTGAACTTTGAATTGGAGCATTTCTACTTACTTACCTGATTCCCCTTTCTAGCATCAACTTGAAATTCATAAGTCGTTCCACTAGTCAGATTTAGCTTCGATATATCTTTGAAAAAAAATCCGTCATTGAAAGTCACTTTTTCAGATATATAGTTCTCTAAACACTTAGATTAGTTTTTTTTCCTTTTGCATCCTAACTTTTAACCAAATTCAAGTTCATTGCAAACCCTCTTCCAACCAAATTCAACGGCATAGCTGCCAAGAAATTGGAAACAAATTGCACGGTAACTGGGGAGACTGTGGCCCAGAAATTGTTGAACCCAAGGTAATTCGGACCAATTTGAACCATTTGATGTGAATATGCATCAAAAATCGATAAATAATCAGTGTTATTGGTCAGAGAATAGCTTCTCAAGTTGATATCCGTGAAAACCATTTGCAAGTCGTATAAGTCATCTTGGAATTCGATTTTTGGAATGCAAATGATATTTGAACAATATGTTATGGAAGTTGTGTAACCAGGAGATGTCAATGTCCCATTTTTCACTAAAACTTGAGATGCCGGACATGTACAATCTAAAAAACTCAGAAAAACATAGAAAACTTGTAATTTTTAAGTACCCAGGTGTTCAAGAGTGGCATTAAACCCAGTTCCGCCGATTACTGGGTCAGATTGAAAAAAGAAACTTAGTGCGAGATTGTAGGTGAAGAAAAATGAAGGGAACTGGTAGCCCTGGTAGATTTCCTAAAAAAAATGATAATTTGAAAATTGAAATAAATAATTTTTCAAAAAAATTACTTGATATCCATCAACATTCAACCCATCAATTGACATGGTGTCGCAACACTTTTCGGTTTCATATTGGATCGCTGAAAACGAATGGAATTGGGTATCAAATTTTTCGTGTTTTCCCTATTCTCTACTCCCTCCTTTTCACTCCCTACACAGCGAAACCGCTTTTTCTCTTTCTCTCTTTTTCTCACAGCCTCCATCAATGGAAAGCGGCCGGCGCGCGCCGTCTTTTCATCGGAGTAGAGGCGCTAGTGTTTCCAAGCATCGGTGGTTTAGTGGTAGAATGCGCGCCCGCCACGCGGGCGGCCCGGGTTCGATTCCCGGTCGATGCAATTCTTTTTTGCATTTTGTGAACACTGACCTAATGCAAAAATGCTATAATTTCCTGGTGTTCTAGTGAAGTTGAATCCACATTTCAAATTATTAGTGTATATATTATTTCCAAAGTTTTGGGTGCCAAAATTCATAGTGTCGCCAACTTGAAGATTGTAGTTTCCCACGTTACCACAGTTAGAGTTTGTACTAGAGACTGAAGGAATTAAGTAGTTTGAAATTTGTAACTTTTCTCTTTTCTCACTTTCATAAGCCGTCACAAGTATATAAAATCGTTTTTGAAGAAAAGAGTGATTCGATGACACGGAAAATACGACATTCGCTTCACTTTTAAAATAGTACACGACAGGCTCGTCTTCAGTTGCAAACCCCCTGCAAACTCCGATGATTGAGCACCGATCTATAGGTTGGCTGACTCACGTGATTACTACGTGACTTCCGGTTCCGTTGATCTCGAAAGAATCGGGATGATTCAGATAGAAGTCATAAACTGCAAAACGGATGCCTTGACGAGATCCAGATGTTGAGAAGTTTATGGAACATTTGGAGAATGGAAAGGTGGGAGTTGACGGGTAGTTCTGAGAAATGAGGTAGAAGGTTTCACCGGAGGATATATCGATTTGATCGTTACACTCGAAAAATGTCAGTTTTTTGAGATCTAAAAAAAAGAACGGAATGAACAGTATAGTACCATAATAAATTTTTAGAGTTAGAGCCCACCATAAGGTATTATTTTTGCTGAAATTCCCGAATGCGGAAACCCGTCATTCTGATCAATGGACACAATTGTTGCTGTTAAATTTCCAGGTATTCGTAGAATTTTAGGCACCAATCCATGATCCATTGCGTCTCCACATAAACTGTTCAATGGCTGTTTTATGAGTCGGGCAAAACTAGTGTAAACTTGATATGACATACCTCGAACAGCCGTCCCCATCAGTCGGACATGCTATGAAACAATCATGTGCACTTGCAAGAAATTGCTCGAATACCACTGCAACTCCATGGGTCTCATTGGCGGTGACATACTTTCGTCTGGAAAATGGAGTACTGGGAGAAGGAAGGAAAGCGCGACGTTTCTCAACTTAAGGCAGGCAATGTTCCTCAATTTCATATATTTTCTGTGTTCTGATCAGATCCCCTAGCCTCCTTCCCCACCAATTGTCCCCCTTGACGAACGTGACAAAATTGCCAGCTAAAAATCAAAACGAAGCGGGCATCACATCACGCGATGTGTTGTCTATCCGCCACTAGTATATCAAACGAATGGCGCTCGAAAAATAGCTCATCAATTCACAATAATTGATCGCTTTAAACATTTGCAGGCGTTTATTATTTTGATATCTCAATATTGTATATCAGAATCAGAAACCTCCTGGAAAACAACTCACTGTGACAATTGTCCCGTATATGGTACTGGGTAGTTTGGTGTTGTGAAAATTACCCCATCTTGGTAGCAATTTGAATAGCCTAATAGGAGGTGTAAAAACGCAATCAACAAACAACAACGCATTGAAATTGCCACACCAAATTGATCGAACGAAATGGCACATTTTACTGATAACGAGTGGTCACCCCCCTGGGCTCCACGTTTTGTCTGTAGTAGCTACTCAGATTGTCACCGTTTACTAGGAGGAAGAAAGTGACGTTTTTTTTCAGTGATGAGGATCGCAGTGTAAGCCATTAGAAGTCCAGATGTCTCAGACAGAGCCGTGCACCATCCAATTATTTTCAATGAGGTACCTTCCTTTGAAACGTTGGGAGAGAGGAGGGAGACCGCGACTGGAGGGAAAAGTGCATACAGATGAGCTACAGGAAGAATTTGATTTGGCAGAAATTCACTCTTTAAAGTCATATGATCTTTGCAGCAAAAGCAAAAACTTTCGATCTTCAGATTTCCATTTCTCTCTTCCTTTCTCCTCCTTAAGCTTACGAAATTTCAAAAAAGTATCAAATTACTCATCCCCAATGAACTTTCCTCTTTTTTCCTCTTTCCACATTCCATTTTGCACCTGTCCACCCACCCAAGCAAACACGAATGAATCGAAGACTCTTACCCAACAGATTGGTTTGGATTGGTCATTGAGTTTTGAAAAGTAGAAGAAGACGAAGAACGTTTCGTTTCGCTTCAAAAATCATTTTCTTTCATAACACTCAAATTCTCTGTCTGACAAAACCTTCTTTTCAAATGCTCATCAAAACTTTGTAAAAGTTGGAGAGGGAGGAAAGAGTCGTGCCATCCCTTCGCTCCCTCCCCTCCCATACACCTTTCGCCTCCTCCTCCGCAATCTCTGTCGTCTCTCAGTCGAAAAGCATTCATCTTCAGACTCTCTTTTTTCGTCGTTCTCACAAGAGTCCCGGGGAGGCGGGCAGAGAGAGAGATTACAACACCTTGGAATGGGAGAAGGGGGGGGGGAAGACGCGGACCAACGACGACGACCTCTCGGCACTTTCGTCACCGACATCCGGACTGATCACAGGAGCTCGGGAACTTTTGATTTTTAAGAACAACTAACCAACTCAACCAATCGTACGTAAGTTTCAGTTAATAAGCTCATTTCAAGATGATCTTGGAACAAAGATCTTGTCTTGTCTTGTTCCTTCGCTCTCCCACTTCCATATTTTCCTGTTAAACACTATTGACACATCACATCCCTCTTGTAGACATCCTCCCCCATCCTTTTTTACGACAATATTTGTATAGTGTTCCCACTAGAACTACCGTTCATCCCGGCCCGCCAAGTGTTTTACAAAGATAAGAAAACACTTGGCAGATCATTTTTCATTGGCTTTTCATTGACGGGGACGGACTCGGTTCCCTAGGTCCTCATGATCAAAAAACTTTTTTCTTTCCCTTTTCCACCTATCTGTTGTTGTGTAATAATTCGGTTTGTCTTTCCTTTCCTTTCAATTTTCTATTTTTTGCTCCGGCTGTCATGTCCGTCCCTTCGTTTACTGGCAAAAGTTCGGAATTTGAGCCTTTCCATCTATTTTTTGTTACAGATATGGCACCCCCAACAATCTACGGAGAACCAAAGATCCGCTCTGAAAACGGATCCGTCTTCCTTGAAGTCATCGCCACTGGAGCGGACGTTGCCAAAATCCAATGGTTCTTCGGCGCCGATGAACTGGAGGAGAATGAGTTCCTGAAGTTCTCGCACAGTGATGAGGGAGGCAACCGCACCATGTTCGTCGCTGAAATCAAGGTTAGTGTAGTGCAAAACGCGAGCCCTTCAGTGAAGCAACTGCTCGACTCATTTCGAATAAATCACATAAAGTAGACGGGTCTTTTATGATACTCTCGTCTTCTTGCTCTTTCTGTTTTCTGTTTTCATCTTCCTTTTAATTGCCACTTAATCCAGTCTCAGTCTTGTGGACTTGGTCGTTTGCACGAAGCAAGAGCACAAAGCGGGGGTATCAGGATTTAAAATCTAGAGTTGACTTTTTGCAGGATTTCGACAAGCCACTTGCTGGAGAGTACAAAGCCGTTTTTGCGAATGCTGATGGAGAGAACAGCGCTTCTTTCACTGTCACCGCTGGAAGTGAGCCTTGAATATTTGGAGACCGGTACCATGTTGAAAAATGATTTCAGATGCCCCAGACTTCCATGACAAGCCACATATTGTGCAGAGAGATAACGGAAACATCATTGTGATCAAGGTCCGCGCCAAGTCGCACCTTGAAATGAAGGCCGAGTGGTTCAAGGTGGGATCATTTTGCATTTCGCAATTGTCTAAGGCAGAGAAATAGAAAAAAAAAAGAGTTGTCCTATTTTTTCGGCTTCTCAAGGGGATAGCCGAGACGGGTAATGTAAAGAAGTGTGGAAAAGAAAAGTTGTGTGTGTGTGGGTATGTCTTGAGAAGTTTGAAAAATTTGAGTAGCTTGGGTAGTTTGGGTAGAGTAGCACCAGGCAAAACAGAAAACAGACAAAACAGACAAAATTGAAAAGATAGACTACCAAAATATGCGCCTTGCAGGATGAGAAACCGGTGAAATACACCGATCGTGTCAAGGCGGTGGTGAAGAAGGACGATAAGGATAAGGACGGATACCAGTTTCTTTTGGAAATCTCCGGACCACAAAAGGAGGATGAGGCCAAGTACAAGTGCGTTGTCAAGAATTCCGAGGGACAGAACCAGCAATCGTTGAACTTGGTCTTTGACTGAATAATCATTGTCATATTTTTCATCTTTAACTTTCTTTTTAAATAGCTCGAACCATTCTGTTTCGACTTTGTGAATCTTTTAGATTTCCAATCTTTTCTGTGCCTTCTGTGCCTTCTGTGCTCATGTTTCACGCAATGAATTTTAACTTCCCTTCGGAAGAAAAGTTTACCCAAGTTTACCCAACCAAAAACCCAAAAAAAAAGTGTCTTGACCTCAGCGAGGGAGAGAAAAACAAGAGAAAAGACACGTCCCAGTACCAGTTTCAGTATTTCGTCGAGAATGCTACCCAGGGGAAAAGTACCAAAGAGGAATAAGAAATAGAGTGGATGAAGGCGACGACCGGGAACCGGGAAGAGGCAAGAGCTGTGAATGTTATCAGTGTGTTTTGAAAGACACAAAACAACAAAGTTCTTCCTATTCTTCTTCTCATTTTTTTCGCTTCCGGAATTGGAATAGATTGTAGCCGTTTTTTTCTTGGGTAATTTTTCCTTAGTTTCGCAACACAAGGGCACTGGCCTGGCACTAGTGCACCATCCCATCTGCAAAACTTTGTCCCATAATGGAATATCCTCAGGAAGTCAAGTCAAGTCAAGCCAAACTCAACGTTTTTGGTCTTCTTCTTATTCAACTTCTTCGTCTTCTTCGTTTTGAATTCTGCTTCATTTTATTCGGAACTTTTTCTTTTCTTTTTTTCTATCTGGCTTGTCTTGTCTTGACAGTAACGTTTTTTTCGTTCCTGTAAAAACTTTGAGAGTCCAGAAAGGATGATTTTTCGGACTCAATTTGGATTTTGGACCCTCCCCTCCACACCTCCACTCAGCGGATCTTATTGTCATCTCTCCCTTCCCTTCCTCCGTTTATAAGGAAAAGGAGAACCGGACTGCTAGGAACCAATCAAATTCGGTTGGTTGGTTCTGGTGCAGTGTGCGTTTAAGGCCTCAGGAAGATAGGAGAGGGATCCAAATCAAATTGCAATAGTGCGCGTGCATTTCCGCAAGGTTTCCTTCCCACCAAAACCATTTGAGACGAGGCGGACGGAGGGACGGACAGAGCTCAATTTGGCGGCGTTCTTCTTGTTCTTGGCCTCGACTAAACGCTACTTTGTCTTGTCTTTTCTCCCCCATCTTCCCATCTAACTTTCTGATGCTCCTTTTCCTCCTCCTCCTTAATTCTATCCCACTTTGAACCACTTTGTCCTTGCCCTTGTCTATTCCTTCCTTTCAACTTTTCCATTCCTATTTCAAGAAGGATAAAGTTGAAGATGTATGCACTACTTCTCCGTGTACATATTCTCTTCCGAATCCATCTATTCTATACCATCTATTTTTAGTCAATCAACAAACTTCTCTCTCTCTCTCTCTGCTTCCTCACTCAATTCTTCAAATGGAGAAAAGTGGGTCTTGGTTTTGATCCGACCACAGGAACAGAACAAGACCAAGTAGATTACCAAAAGATTACCAAAAGAAAATCGCTCATTCTTCCTGATTTTTTGACCTTCTCATTGTCAATGTAACTGATGTGTGGGAAGGGAGGTTCATGACATTTAACTTTTTTGTAGTATATGTACCCAATTATCCTTCGTATCAGCCCCCTCACTTTTTTCGGCTAAATCAGAATCAGAACTCCTTCACATCTTCTTTTCCTATCTTCTTTTCTTTTTCCTCTACTCTACTCTACTCCTCATCCTCATTTTCGCCAAACATAAGAACGCATTTCCCGCTGATTCGTTCGGTCGGTTCTTCTATAGATTGACTTGTTGTTTGTCTTTCTTCTGTTTTTTCTTCTTCTTCCCTCCCCCCCTCCCCTCCCCTCTTCCCACTTTTCCCCAATAAGGATTGTTCGGTTTGCTTCGTCATATCCATATCCAAATCACATGCATCATTCTCAATTTTGGTCGGTCAAAAGACATCGTGGATGTATATGGCAATAAAGCCGCGTCGGGGCGCGCGCGCACACGCGGGAAGGATGAGAGGGAGGGAGGGAGGGACTACTCAAAAATAGCCGTTTCAGGTTGTCAGTTCCAATTTTTCCCGGGGGAGAAAGAACTTGCCGGGTTCTTGTCTCTCCCTCCTTCTTTCTTCTCTTTTTTCTATAAGTGTTGCTTCATTTTTCTTCATTCTTCAACTCCACTTTCTCATTGACTATTTGTTTGACGCTCAGCCATTAGGGAATTTGGGATAGAATTTGCTCTTAAAGGTCATACATCTCAGGGCATCAATACAGTACGCTAAAACTACTGGTGATGCCTAGTTTCACTATTTCACTGTTTTTTTGTTGATCTAGGATCTAGGAAGGCAAATTAGCATTAGAATTAGCCAAATAAATAGAAAAATGACGACCTACCCATGTGATAGATATAAACTTTGCAACCACCGTTTTTAATAAAAAATTTAAATTGCAAAACTGAAAATGTAGTTTTTTATGCAATAACACTACCATACTACCTTCGAAACCGCTAATTAAGTACCGGCAATTATCCAATTGTCTTTGACACCTCAACACAACGCACACTCACACACACAGCAACGGCTCATATAAAAACCCGTCATGGCTCAGAAAGCCAATCGCTCATGCAGATCAAATCAAAAATTCTCAAACCTCGACATGTTCCTCCTTTGCCCCGACTTGCCCTGGTTCAGAAGAACTACGTGAATTTCACAACCTTCATTTAGGGTTTTCCTTCCGTTTCTCTTCTCGCCTAGAATTTTCAGAAAATGGAGTGTCTAGGTATTCACAAATCCCCAGACGCTTTGCAAGCGATCGGCACCCACCACCCCTCCTATCCCAGTTTGGTTTCCAAAATGGATCACGTCAGTGGGGCGAAGGGAGGGGACAAATTGAGCAAGGTTGTCTTATAGGTTTCTTCTGCCTCCTTCTCCTTTCTTTTTTCTCTTTCTACTAGCTATTTCCATTTCCAACCAGTTTCGTTTCGTTTCATCTTTTTTTCTTTTTCTTTTCGTCCTAATGTTTCAAAAATTGCTTGCTAACTAACCGAGTTTGGATGGATGTTGGAGGAGGAAAAAAGCAACCAGATTTGTTAAGGTTCAGTTCAGGTTTTGGCATACTGTAGTGGACTAAGACCAAACTAAACTTGGGTTTGTTGCAAAAGGAAAGGTTTCAAAAGAACATTAAGTTATCTCAAATCTCAGATTGTAGCTTCCAGTTGGAAATTTCAACATTTTCTTTCTCTTTCTCTTCCCATTTCCATTTTTGCTTGAAAAGAATACGGATTTAGTAGTACACGTTTCTAGCTGTTTCTAGCAGTTTCTAACGGTCTCCCTAGGTTTCCAAAAGTACTTTCTGCCGAACTGCCGCTCCCGGATGACAAATTTCGAATGTGAAAATGAAAACAAAACGCTTGAAACTAAAAAAAGTCGCCTAGCGACGACGATTTTTCCGTTTTTTTTTTCATTTTTCCTCCGCCCCAACATTTCGCCAATTCCTCCACTGCCTCGCACCGCTCCTGGCTCCGATTGCCTTCATTTTTCAATTTCACACGGTGCAACGTCGGAGATGTGCATTCTACCATTTTTCTTTTTTTTTTTCATTTGTCATATTGGTTGGGATGTTGGAAGAAGGAAAGATTAATTTCTGCTAGAGGCTAGAGTACCATATCCGTTTGGGATCATACTAGACTCTCTGCGGACAATACCAGACCAGACCATCTGACTCTTTTCGTAACCGCAACCGTTTCGTTTCTTTTTTCATTTCTCTCAAGTATCTTTGAATTGCAATTCGAGCTTTTCATCGGCTTATGGCAACAATGTAATGCGCACGCGGCGTCTACGGATGTGCACACTAGAGCCAAAGACTATCGATTTCGGTAGTAGAAAACTACTTGAAAATTGTTTTGACTCATCTTTAGAGCGCTGGCTCTCAATATTTGATCTACTCGCAACAATCATTCACACCCTTTTTTTCATAAATATTATAGAGCAATGGCCTTGAAAAAGACGGGTAAGATCAGTCATCAGCAACTTCTAATTTTCCAGAAGAATGAATCTTGAGTTTAAAAAGCGTCGAGAAGGGAGGCTGTCTGTCCTGCCCATCTGATGAATTAATTGAACTACCGTAACCCTCCCTTTGTTCTCACATTTTTGATCCTCGATCCTAGGCAAATCCAATTAGCTCTTTAATCGTCTTTAGTCGTTTTTCAGTTTAGTCGTCGCTTGTTCCTTATACAAAAAACACAACAAAACAGAATAGTA
>LR574161.1:0-21784 GCA_900536345.3 Caenorhabditis sp. 39 LS-2015
GAATTCCAATCTGCAACCAACTCACCTTCTTGTTTCTTAGGGCTTTGTGGATCCGTGTGGTGATTGGTTTCGAGGTGACGGCCACCAAGAAGGGAGATGCTCCCGGAGCGCTGGCAGCTGCATGAGTAGGGGCTCGATGCTGGATAATGCGACTGATGGTTTCGATTTCCGCAAACGGCATGATCCTTGTTTACCTAAAAATGATATCATTGAGAAAAAAATTTTAAAAAAAGCAAGGTATGGAGACTACGGTAGTCAGCTTTTATACGCTGAAAAAAATCTCTCAGACATGGGCGGAGCTTTGAAAAGTGGACTCTGAACAGTATCCCCTGGAGAATAAAATTCATCATGAAAATCACGCTTGTCTAATTGGATGTGGAGGCAGGAAAAATGAGTATGATCATCGTCTGGCATAACCAAAGATTCGAAGAATCAAAGTATCCCTTGGGGATTCTGATAAGGGCTGAGGGTGTGGCAACGGGATTGGAGGAAGGGGGTAATCTTCTATGACGCTATGGAATTTTAGACCCGACTCAAGATTGAATTCCAAAAATAACCTTTGACAGAGAAGATTCTGACTTGCTAGTCCAAAATTCAAAATTGAAGTCAAAATGGAAAAAAATTGAAACAATAGTTTTATTCATATAGGATTTGTATAATTCGCAGATATGAGTAATCGTTATCATTCGGTGTTCATGTCTCTTGCGGTCCTAGACGTTCATTGTGGAGCCAAATGGCGACGAAAACAAGCGCTCCAGTTAACATGAGGCAGACAATGAAGACGCAGACGATGTCCTGAGGTTTCCATGATTATTCAATGGGACTGTCATGGTCCGAACTCACCTTGTTGTTTCCGATAACCTTACGGACTTTTTTCCAAAATGGAACTGATGTGACTGGCACGAGGAACGGGGAAGATCCATTTGGGTTGACAGGGTGTCCATGGCCACCACCTGGGACTTGGAGGTGGTGCACAGATCGGCTGACAGTTTCCACGTGACCCAGCGGCATTTTTAGGAACCTTAAAGAGGAAAATTAAGAGAAGGAGATCTTGATGTTTTGTAAGACGACGTTTTAAAACTGCAACTTTTCGAAACTTAAAAAATAACATGAAGTTTTAACTGTAATGTTTTGCAACTTGCCAGTTCCTAACTGTGACGTTGCCAGTTGCGAAAGGTTACAGTTGCAGAGGGGCAGGTTGCGGCCCAGAAACAGAAGAAAATTTCGAAAATGAGAATGAATGACTGAATAAGATGACATAAGGTGCGGTAGCTCTATATTTTTGAGTCAAGCACTAATTGTGAATACGTAGGTTGATTGAATGAGAAAACATCATATGCTATTTCCATCGATCGACATCATGCGGTATTATGCGTTTTTAACTAGATGTGTGAGTGAATGAGTGGAGAAGGTAACTCACAATCAGCATACCCGAATTCCCTTATGGGATTTCAATAGGAAAATTTGAAGTAGTAAGATTTATTTCAATGAAATTTATCAAACAAATTATGGAAACGTTGTACATACAAAAATAAATTTAAAAAGGCAATCATATTCTAACAACTCTTCTGGATCAACTTTGGTGGTTCTGATGTTCTGATATCCGGAATGAATGGCGGAACCTGTTTCTCATTCTCTACCAGGCCAATGTCCAAGTGTCCGAAATCATGGGAATACTTGTAGCAGAACACACTGAGCCATTCGAAATCATTGATAGTTTGGTTTTCAGCAAGCCCTGTCAGTGATGTCCTGGAGCATTGGGCAGATACCAAAGAAAAGAAAGTGAGAAAAAATCAAAAGATCAGAATGAAATTTTCACTTGTTAACATCATATTTGCCTAGAACAGCAGCTTTCTTTCCTGTATCAGTTTGACCAGATTTTCATTCATGGGGGGAAAGGGGAAACTTAGAAGAGAGAACCAAAAGACATTTGATTTTTAAAGAACAGTTTTATTCATTTATGGATTTGTATAATATTATTATCAAAAATCTTGGTACTGTGTAGAATAATCCGTTGACTTTGTCTCCTACACTCCTTAGTTCTCTTAGTTGAGCCAAATACTGAGGTAAATAAGCGCGCCTAGGAGGAGGCTGGCGATGAAATAGACGACGATGTTCTATGGTATTCATGATTTTTCTTTGGGACTGTCATGGTTTGAACTCACCTGGTATTTTACAAAAACTTTACGGACTCTTTTCCAGAATGGAAGTGGTGAGACTGCTACGAGGAACGGGGAAGATCCATTTGGGTTGACAGAGTGACCATGACCACCACCTGGGACTTGGATGTGGTGCACAGCTTGGCTGACAGTTTCTACGTGACCCAGCGGCATTTTCAGGAATCCTAAAGAGGAAAATTAAGAGGAGGAGACGTAAGGAGAAACTGATAAAAACCCAGAAATAGAAGAAAATTTCGAAAATGAGAATGAATGACTGAATAAGATGACATAAGGTGCGGTAGCTCTATATATTTGAGTCAAACGCTAATTGAGAATACGTAGGTTGACTAAATAAGAAAACATCATGTGCTATTTCCATCGATCGACATCATGCGGAATTAGACGTCTTCAACTAGCGGTCTGAGTGAACGAGTGGAGAAGGTAACTCACAATCAGCATACCCGAATTCCCTTATGGGATTTCTAAGTGAATGAGATTTCAGGTACTAGAATTTTTTTCAAAATTGCTTCATTTCTTTCACTTAAAAAAAATCATCAAACAAATTATGGAAATGTTGTACATACAAAAACAAGTTTCAAAAGGCAATCATATTTTAACAACTCTTCTGGATCAACTTTGGTGGTTCCGATGTTCTGATATCCGGAATGAATGGCGGAACCTGTTCCTCATTCTCTACCAGACCAATGTCCAAGTGTCCGAAATCATGGGAATACTTGTAGCAGAACACACTGAGCCATTCGATATCATAGATAGTTTGGTTTTCAGCAAGCCGAATGATCATGTCCCTGTCAGTGATGTCCTGGAGCATTGGGCAGACACTGAAAAGAAGAAAGTGAGATAAGATCAAAATATCAGAGCAAAAATCTCACTTGTTAACATCATCTTTCCCCAGAACCGCAGCCTTCTTTCCTGTCTTATTATCAATTTCCGATCCTGCACCAGCGAAGAAATATCCATCAGGAGTTTCGGAAGCTTTGTATGAGAATTTGGGAACTTTCAAAGTCCTCGAGTCGATTACTTCAATGGGATCGGAAATTATACCATATTCACCAAATAATCCCATATCAGCTTCACGCTCAAAACAACAGAATGGTTGGGGTGGCTTTTTGTCAAGGTTCACTGATGAGAGAACGCTCTGAATTTTTTTTTTTTTTTTTAAATACTAAGGATGTCTGCAATAGAGACAGAGACTGACCCCATTCAAATCGACGATTGCAAATTGTTTCCATTGGCCAGCTGAGCCGGGTAGTTTGACAACTAGTCTACTTTGAGTTTGGTGCTCATCAGTCAATGCCACCCTTAATCCAATAATTCAGTTGAATATGGTACGTGAACACTGTTCGACTCACAACTTCTGAAGCCACTCTCCATTTGAAGAAGTTAGATATTGATAGGTTTTTGGAACGCTTTTCTGACCATTTTGAGAGATAAAAACGAATGGAATCGGTGGCAAATCTTAATAATTTTTTCCGGGTTTTTTCCGCTTCAAACTCACTGTCTTTTGGCGCTTCAAAGTCTAGAATCTGTAGGTGTGTTGAATTCACCAAAAAAACCTCCCCACCAATGTCTGACCCGGAAAAGCTACCCACGGAGACACCATAGTAGTCAAATGCACGTACCACTTCTATAATAACGTCATTGTAGTGGGAACTTTATAAAAGATACAACTCACGAATCGCTATGGTGAATAGGAGAAAGTTCCGCATGATTTGAATAGAATAGTGGTATCTATCAATGAATGATAACGAATCGGAGAATGTTTTGCTTTCTTTCCTTCCTTCTGACCTATTTGATCCGAAAACGGAGGCAAACCAGTCAATGTTAAACCATCTGTTTCGTTCGCTTTGCCCGTTTTGCCCCAATGAATGGGAGGAAGAAAGTGAAAACGGAAAATGGTCAAATTAGCTATTGTATTGTCTGTTCAGTCCATCGCATTAACCTTGAAGTTCATTTTCATCAAGTACCTTGGTGTTTGGCAAGTACTGTTGTAAAGAAGCAAAGTGTATGTGTGTTGAAAACCCAGGAAACCAAAGGAAACCTGAGAAATCCAATGATGAGATTCCCTGGGGGCTAGTGAACAACTCTGGTCCCTTGTCATGCCCGGAGGCATTGAAAACGCGGGAAAAGTGGGCAAAGGGCAGCACCTAAATTTCTAATGAGATAGAAAGCTAGAGATTTTTCCTTCCTCCCCTTCTATCCGGATATTTTATTTTCTTTCCTTATTCCGCCATCCCCTCCCCTCATTTCCCGCCATCTGGAGGCTCCAGATGTGCACCCGTGGATTACATCATGCCGTCCGTGCGGTACTCAGTTGGCAGTCCAGTCGTCAAGCCGATTTCCATTAGTGGTGATGAAATGTGCAACCGCACCATTTCCCATTTCGCAAAGAGAGAGAGAGAACGCTTTTTGTCCTTTTTTTCTTGCTTTTATTGCTGTACTAGTGTTGATGGGTATGTACTGACTGAAAGTGGTGGCGGGAAATCGGGAGTCGTAAAAAGAAGATAAAAGAGGTATGGTAGATGGGATTTGGGATTTGGAAGATGAAATGAAGATTGTAAGTGGAATGGGTATAGGAATGAAAATGGGATAGATAAGATAGAATAGGATGCAATTTGGTTGGCTTTTCTTTTCCTTTCTTTTTGAAGCTTGTCCAATTTGAAATTTCAAATTTCAAAATCTATATTCCCTCCCCTCCCCCTCCCCCCTTCTCTCCTTCAACATTTCCATACTATGGACACTTGGGGAGTACGACGGGCGGCTCATTTAGCACTTCCGAGCCAAGCCAAGCCCCTTCAGCCCCTGCATCGTGCTCTTATCGAATTGCGCTGCGGCGACGACGTCGGCGTCGGCGTCGAAAACGAAGAGGAGAAGCGTCGTTCTTCGCCATCAAAATTGAAAAGTTGTCGTGTCGTGTCCTGTCTTGTCTTCTTGTCATCTCATTGCATTTCCATTTCCATTTCCTCGTGTCCTTAAGGCGTAGGAGGCATGTTTTTTGTAAAGACGACTCAGTTCTACAAGGGGATGAAGGATGAAGTTGGAGAATAAGAATCAGAAGACATTTTGAAATAAAATTCCATTACGTTTTCAGCGGCGTCTCCCACCCCACTTCATCCTCATCCTGCTCGCTCTTCCTTCTGCCAACTTTTGTTTGTTCATGATGCTATGCTATGTATTTTGGAGAAGAACTCAAATTTCAATCCATCGCATCGTCCGTCCCTTCATCCCAACCCCAAACACAATCCTTCTCTTCTTTTTCCTTTTTTCGTTACACTTTTTTTTCAACCAACCCACCAGCCACCAGCACCCAATACCAATTTAGAGCCATTTTTTTTTTTATTTCACCCCGCCCCCCTCCGTTCTATTGTTCCAGGTCTGAATAATTCGGCATCCCTCCCCTCTCGTTGCTTCCTTGTCCGTTCTCGTTTCGTCCACTTCCGAATGGTGACCTCGAGAATATGTACATGTTGGAAATCCATTTCTCACACACATTTCGCTCCATTTCATATTCAAGACGACGGCTGCTGCTACTGCTGCTCTGCGCGCATTTACTACTGCTCCGGCACCTCATTAATTCGGCGGGCCCCCCGTGGGCTAGTATGTCGGGCCGCCGAACGAATGCACTTCGTCTCCCTCAACAACACTATTTTTGCGGGGTTACTAACCTAACCTAACCAACCAATTAATCCATGTGCTGCCACATGAGATTATGGTCCGAAGCGAAGCGGGTGAATGAATGTTTATGCGGAAAGGGAGGATGTTATTAAAAATCGGCCACATTATCTTGACGTGATCCAAACCAAACAGATTATGGTGCGGGAAGGCCAATGGCACAAGTTCCTAGGACTAGTATTTTCTCATTTAGCTTTACCTTCCACTGGATGAAAGTGACACATGAAATAAATAACATTCTAATGAAACAACATTTCGTAACCCCCCCCTTCTTTCCCTCTGGACCTAGTGCCTAGTGACTCACATTCATTTTCATTTCCGCTGTAAATCGCTAGAATAATGCCATCATTATCCTTTTCCTCCGGACACCTTCATGTCATGGCTTTTTGATTTTCACACGTTTTTCATAAGGTTCCAGACATGTAGACACCGGAAAAGTGGCTTGTTACCTTTCCGCTTCATTTCACACCACACCTTTTCCGGGTTATACTCTATATTTTTTAACGCTCAGGTGGCGTTTTTAGTCGTTCCTTCCAGATTTCCTTTTCATTTTCTACATTACGAAAATTCAGAAGACGCAGTTGTTGAGTTGAGGAGAGGAAAGAGCAGATCGGATAAAATTGAATTTGTATCTTTTCGAAAAAGTTGTAGTAAGATTTGACATCGACATATCCATAGCCACAAAATGAACATAGAAACGATTTTCAGATTCCTCCTGTCTCAATCATATACAAAAAGTAAGACATCTCTGAATCTAAAGACTCTTTTCCACTTTTCTACCCCTTCTTTCCATTGGATTCCCATGCCAGGAAGGGGGGAGCTAGGCCTAGAAGCTGAGCATTACGGAGAGGAAAGAGTGAGAAAAAAGCCAGAGCTTTTGCTTCCCACACACACACACACCCAGCGGAGCTTATTCGACATGCTATTGAGAGCGCAGGCAGCATCGTCGCTCACCCCCTCGCCTCTTGTCGTCGTCGTCGTCCGTTTTCTCCTTCTTCTTCTTCCTCCCTCCCCCCACCACTTCTCGACGTCCGTCTCCATTTATCTCTGCTCGTATACTTGCTCTACTTCCACTTCTCTACTATTTCTCCATTTTTTTTTCCATGCCTTCATCTTTTTTCCACTTTCTTTTCTGACTGATTTTTTTCTTTCCTTTAGCTTGCTTTTTTCCTCCTTTTTTAATGGTAATTACCTTTTTTGGCTACATTAGTCTTCTGGGCGAGTGGCGAATGACTCAAAGTTCAGATTTGATCAGAAACCTTTTTGGTTTTTTTTTTTGGAAAGCCAATTGAAAAGCGGTCTAGATTTTATAAGGTGCGTGTGCACCCAAATTTTTATTCGTATTACTATTTTTGTCGAACAGCAAGCACACAGACAAAAATATATAATTTAATTGTTTTGTTATTGGAGCTTGAAGCTTGGAGCCTTTTTCATCTCATCTCAAATATTTTTCATGTTACTACTACTACTAGAGCCAAGGGACCAGCGCCTAGTATAATTTTAGATTGTTTTTATTTTTTTTACTTTCTTACTTCCCACTTTCTCAAGGTACCTTATCTTTGCTTTATTTTTTGAAAATTGATGAATCAATTGTCCGAGTACTCTAAATTTTTATTGCCTTCCACTTTATCTCACTTTATCTCATCCTTCTTAACGATTTCTTGAATCCTCTCTTTTCCCCAGGCTATTTTGTGTTTAAGTGAGTGATCCCTGGGGTCGAAGTGCTGTTAGCCACTAAATGGGAAAAGTTTTCCGTTCCACTATCTTCAAATCCCATTCATTTTCTTTTTATCGTTATCAGTTAGCTCTCTCCGGCTCAAAAGAGCATTCGCCTTGCATTCCGCCTCCAGAAACGTTTTTCTGTTCCGCATATCCGATGCGATTCTGCGATTCTCCCCAGGAAATCAAATCTGCGGGTAATGACGTGATTCATCATACGTGTTTTCGTTTCAGCCAGCCAAGCTAGGAAAGAAAGCTGGTAACGAGGTACGAGGAGAAAAGAGGAAGAGAAATCAGAAAAGAGAACCGAGCCAAATTGAGTGTGGAAGCAGGAAACGAACAAGTTAGGCCGCATGACTGCGCTCGTCCAACGGGCAAAGTCAGCACATGTTTGAAGCTCTCAAGGTAGGTGTCAACTTGTTCCGTTCCGTTCCAATCTCCCCCTTCCCCCCCTCCTCATAATCCCTCAATGACGTCCGTCTTCAAGAGTAGAAGAAGCCTAAGCTGTAGGAAGGGGGGAATTGTCTGGGGAGATAGAGATAGAAAAGGGTATCATGTTGTAGCAAGGACAGAAGCACATTAGTCAGTCTGTCAGACTTGCAGAACTTCCCCATTCCACTCTCCAACCCGATTGCAATTGTCTTTTCACATCTTCAGTGTAGTTTGATTCTGTCTCGAATTTATGTGGTTTTGTATCATTTGATGTCATTGTTTTTGGTGCGACACGACACAAATGTTACCAAAACTTGGAGAAAGTTTTTAGTAGGAAGAAAAAATGGCGTTAGCCTCAATACTGAACTCAAAATAAACATAGACGTCACAGGTTTTGAGTTTTGACGTAATTAGTTGACTCTTGAAAGATTCACCTGCTTTACGGCATTATGGTTATGAAAATAAACATCCAACTCTCAAATTGTCAGGCCCTTCGTCTCGGCGGTCAAAATTAATTTTCCGGTCGCAACGACCTTTCAATTCATCAATCGTCTGTCTCTTTTCCTCCTGCTCCCAGTGTTTTTTATCCGTCATTGAAGCGAATCAAATTCAATTGGGAGAGAAGACAAGTCGGAGCCCTCTAAGCTCGTCGATTTGTACTCAGTGTCGTCCCTCTTCCTCTTCCAGTCTAATTCTCTACACTACAATAATTATACGAAACGGGGCGCACAGCGTCGTAGAGGCGCCGGGCGGACAAAGACAAAAAACAAAAAAAAACACATGCACACACATTGGAAACGGATGAACTGACATTCGGAGCGCAAAAAAAGAGCTCCGTGCTATACTGGCTCATTCGCCGTGGCCCCATCCGTCAGCACAGCCGCCTTTCCTTTGGTTTCTACCACTACCGCCATTGCCACGACGCCGCCAAGACCGGATCAATATTGAGACGAACGACGTCGTCGGAAAGGGAAGGGATACCTCTCGGGGCCCTTCCGCTTCGCCATACACATATTTCGCCGTGCCCTCCGGTGCTCTCATCTTGACGTCCTTCAGAATTGAAGGAGGGGTGAGGAAGCGGCAATGGACTCATATTATACTAGTTTTCCGGCTCCTATTCCCAGCGAACCTTGCATGGTTAGTTGCTCTTGACCTTTTCTATTTTCTAGAAACTAGAAACGAAACATGGCCGCTGTCACAAAGTTAAGATATGTATTACAAAAATATCAAGCATTTATTCGTTTTCTTTTGTTGAAAAACCTATCTTGTTGAAATAATAAGAGCCAATGAATTAGTCAGTCGACCAATGTTGCAATGATGAGAAAAAAGAAGAAGAGACTCACACATAATTGCTGGTAGTCATCGGCAGCGCGAAAAATGAGGTGGCAAGGCACTCGATCAGCGCCATCCGTCGGTCGCCACGCCATTTGGAGCCTCATATATTCACTGGAGAGTCCTTCGTTTCTCCTCTACCTGCAATTTTCCATACATTCGCTAGAGCTGGCGTGCTAAAGCTCCCCAAACCCACTTGCCGCCACCTCTTTTGTTTCAAAAACCCCTTTTGACTCGGTTCGGCTGCCTCTGCTTCTGTTGGCCTGGCCTATTTGTTCTTTTTTCACCTATATGCTCAAGTTTGTACGGAAAACTTCAAGAAGTCGATGCTCGGTTAGTTGATATTAAATCCATTGTCTAATGACATCCTGTACATGTTGTCAAGAGCCATATAGAGCCCCTGGTGTCAGTGACACTTCATTGGCTACCACCAAGGTGTTCCTGGCCATTGAAGCCTAATCCCTTCCCTTCCAACGAGTACTACACCAAACCAAATTCTATTTTTCGAGAAAAAAATCCAAGTATTCCAAATTTTGTTTTCCATATTCCAGGTGCTCAATCTTTCTCATTTCAGTTTCAGGAATACGTTCACCTGTTCATGGTGAATAATAGGTTTCGTGCTAGGTGCAATAGTCATAATCTGAAAATGACGTTGCGGCGTCTCCCATGATGCACTCTTGAATGAGCATTGTGTCTCTCCAGGCATGACAACATATCATTTGTCAGAAGGATAGAAGGATGCTTGGTGCAAATTTGAATTTGCCACAAAACCCATTGGAATTTCGCAATCTTTTTCGGCTATCATGTGGTGCCCACTTACAAAACAACAGAATTAAGTGGAATCTGGAGCGGGGCGTTATCTCAGTTCCATTCCACCCTGCTCTCTTTTCTCTTTTAGCCCTTCTTTTCCCTCCACCCGCCAAATAGTAGTACAAAATAAATTGCTGGTCATAGTGGTGATGGAGAATGGAATGGCGAATAGAGAATAGAAGCGAGAGAGTGAGTCGTGGTAGGGCGTGGGGGGGGGATGGGGCCTTTACCAACAGCTCTTCTCCCGCCTTTTGTTTTTCCACGCGGCACCCCTCCACCATCCATTTTGCATTTCTCTCTCTCTTTCTCTTTTTCTCCATTTTTCTTTCCCTTCCCGGGTTTCCCCCTTCCTTTTATTCAACTACTTCATTCCATTCCATTCCATTCTTGGCGGGCTTGGGTGGTAGTAAAGCATTAAGCCTTAAAAAAACATCAAAAATAAAAATTTTGATGATTCAGGATATTTTAATCTAATTCATGTGTTTTTTGTTTCAGGAAGTACTTGGCGAGATAAATAGCAAACTGGCGGCTGTAAATAATGAGCTGAACTCGAAGATCATGTCCGAAAACATTGTATCGACGCGCCCCGTGGCGCAGGCTCAATACTGTGGTCCTTACAAACTGGAAAAGACACTCGGAAAAGGTCAAACTGGTGAGTCTTCCATTTATTCAATATTTGACTTAGTGCAAACGACTATTCTGCTAATTCCCGCGCATTCTTCTTAAAATTCTAAAATTCTGCTCGCCAAACCGCACCCGCACCATCTTGCTCAATTTTCCCTCGGGGCTTTATTTCTCTTAACCCTATATTTCTGGACACTACGAAAACTGAGGGAGGAAGCGGAGAAAATATGCAAATGACTGTTATGTCATGCCGTTTATTTATGAGCAAACACAAACTCAGAGGCAGAGTCAAACCTTAACTAGGCCTGTCAGTTTGGTTTAGCATTTGAATTTTCTGGAAGGAAATAAGGAAAAAAAACAAGAAAAATTGTTTCAGGGTTGGTGAAAACGGGCACTCATTGCGTTACGGGCCGCAAGGTGGCGATCAAGATAGTCAATAAGGAGAAGCTGAGTGAATCTGTTCTTCAAAAGGTATGTATGCGTACCATATATGCCACGTCATCATATATGTCACTTCTCATTTCGCCACTAATCCCTTTCCGGCTCACGCATCTCTTTTCTGCTCTCCATTTGCCTTCTGCTTTTGCCGTCCCGACCGCAAAAAGCAAAAGGCGCGCAAAAAAGAGAACGAAACAGGAGGGCTGTCTGTCTGTCTTACGGATGCTGTCATTTTTCAACCAATCGCCTTCCTCTTTACATCTGTCCTTCTCCTTCTGCTTCTGCTTCTTATTCTTCATCTCCTCTCACCCTAGCTGTCTTCTTCTTTTTTCTCCCTTTTTCTTGCAATGCACACTCACAAGAAAAGGAAGAAAAGAAAATAGGAGTCATTTGGGGTGGGATGTGTGATGTGATGAGATGAAGAGGCTAAAAAATGGGATAAGATGAGAGGAATGGAAATGGAATAAAATGGAAATGGAACTGAATGAATGGAAATTGGAATTTCTTAAAAATATTCAAATTCCAGGTCGAACGTGAAATCGCCATCATGAAATTGATCGAGCACCCTCACGTTTTGCATCTATATGACGTCTATGAGAATAAGAAATATTTGTGAGTCATTGAAAAAGAAAAAGAGCCGAAAGCCATCACCCGCTTGCATATTCAGATATCTTCTCCTCGAACATGTTAGCGGCGGCGAGCTGTTCGATTATTTGGTTAGGAAGGGACGACTGATGTCGAAAGAAGCGCGCAAGTTCTTCCGCCAAATTATATCGGCTCTCGATTTCTGCCATGCACACAATATTTGGTACGTTGCTGGCAAAAGGGACATGACTCTAGTACAACTCGATTTTGGACCCTTAATATTTCAGCCATCGAGACTTGAAACCGGAGAATCTTTTGCTGGATGAGAGGAATAATATCAAAGTGGCAGATTTTGGAATGGCAAGTCTGCAAGTTGAGGGGTCAATGTTGGAAACAAGTTGTGGATCGCCGCATTATGCGTGTCCAGAAGTCATTAGGGTAGGCCACAATTTGATTCAAACTATTTTACATGGATCTTTCCAGGGAGAGAAATACGACGGCCGGAAAGCGGATGTTTGGAGTTGTGGAGTCATCCTGTACGCCTTACTCGTTGGAGCTCTTCCATTTGACGATGACAACCTTCGAAACCTTCTGGAGAAGGTGAAACGAGGCGTCTTCCACATTCCACACTTTGTTCCTGCTGATGTGCAAAGTTTGCTGCGGGCAATGATTGAAGTCGATCCAGGAAAGCGATACTCCCTAGCAGACGTTTTCAAACACCCCTGGGTATCTGGAACCACAAAATCCGACCCTGAATTGGAACTTCCCATGGCTCAAGTGGTCCAGACACATATCATTCCGGGAGAAGACTCCATTGACCCGGACGTTCTCCGACACATGAATTGCTTGGGTTGCTTCAAAGATAAGCAGAAACTTATTACGGAACTCTTGTCGGCAAGGTTTGTTTAGAAATAGTTAATGTTCTTTTCGAAAACCAACATAATTCCAGGCACAACACGGAGAAAATGGTGTACTTTTTGTTGCTGGACCGGAAGCGTCGCCGTCCCGCGCAAGAAGACGACACTGAAATTGTTTTGCGTGGCGCCGCGCAGAATAATGATCCGCCGAAGAAAAGAACGGATACGACGAGGACGACAAGATATGCAATGGGAAGTATTGCCGATGGTAGTCCCATTAACCCGAGGAAGACGTATGGAAGGAATAGCAAGTCTGGCAGACACTCTAGTTTGGGTGGATCGCCAACTGAATCTCCTCGAAGTTCAACACGAGATCTATTCGGATCTTCATCCAGTGGATCATATTCAGCGAGATCTGGGGAGGATAGAGAACGAGGAAGGTCTGCGTCTAGGTCCACTAACAGTTATCACTACTACACACAACCAGTTGATCCACAAACTCTTGCGGAGGCCGCTCGACATGTCAGAGAAGCACGTGAACAGGAGAGAAGGGAAAGTCGAGATAGTGGAAGAGGTTCTTCACGAAAAGAGAGCAAAGATCTATCAGAAAAGACGCCGAGTAGTAGCAGCAGTAAGAATGACACCTCTTCATCAAGTGTGCCGCACAAGTATAGCCCGCCATCAGTCATGTCGGAGAGTGTAGTCGTCTCTGCTAGCACCATGAACTCCACGGCGTCCTCCACAAATAGTTTGATCGCTGGAAACAGTCAAACAAGTATCGGATCGACTAGTGGACCATGGAGGTCAAAGTTGAACAATATCAAGAACTCATTCCTCGGAACCCCGAGATTCCATAGGCGAAAAATGTCAAATGGTACAGCGGAAAGTGACAGTGAAGACAGTCAGATGATTGACACAACAGAGTGAGAATCTAAATTATTGATTGGAAGTTTTATATGGAATTTTTTTTAGTTTGGTCAAGAAATCTTGGTTTGGGTCTCTGGCGTCTAGTATGAGTGTGGAAAGAGATGATACTCACTGTGTGCCCGTTCAAGGAAAGACATTGAATGGTATCAAGGCGGAGCTTATAAGAGCTTTCCTTCAGGTACAAAAAACTCCAAATTCACTTAAATTGAACACTGAAACTGTAATTTTCAGATCCACGAACTAAGCCACTCAGTGGTCGGCCAAAATTGTTTCCGAGTGGAGTACAAACGTGGTCCAACAGTTGGTGGCAGTGTTTTCAGCCGGGGAATCAAGATGAATGTCGATATCATTCCATCTCCTCAACAAGTCGTAATAGCTGGAGAAACACCGACATATGTAGTACAATTTGTACTTTTGGCGGGGCCAGTAAGAAGATTCAAGCGGCTAGTGGAGCATTTGTCAGCAATTTTGCAGAATTCCACGCAGCAGAGGTAATTTTTCGAGAAAATGAGCTGGAGAAATAAATTTAATGCTAAACATTTGAATTTTTTCAGAGCAGACCGTCAACAACAAGCTTCACTGATGGTTCGACCGCGAAGATTGAGCGATTCAAGCGTTGGAAGTGCATGTTCGGATAGTGAGAGCAATGCGAGCAGTATCAACATGATTGCGAGACATGCGGTAGGCTAATTAACCTGAATTGAAAGAAACTAATTAAAAATTTAATTTTTTTTTCAGGATAAACAAGAGCAATCCCCTCCAGCGCCGCCAGATCCATATGGGCCATCACCATCAATGAGATCCGTTGGCAGTAGTACAGGTAATTTAAATTATATTAAATCCCAAAGTCATTATCGATTTATATTGGTTACTACTACCTCTTTCCTATCGCTTACCACCCCCTAATGTTGAAGAATAACATTCCTTAACTCCCCAAACCTAATCGCAACATTCAGGACTTCCAACATAAAATTCATAGCCTCGATACAATAATGGAAAGGTAACACCAGCACTTTCAGTACATACCGCTCAATCCGCTCTTTAATAGCCTCCCCTGAAACCTTTTTTGCACGCTTTTTCTTCTTTTTTTCAAAAAAAAAAAAAAATTGACATTATCGATTTTTTTTTCTGAAATCACTTAAAATTGAGTAAGAGTGTGTTGTTCACTGGTTTTCTTTTTTCAGTAGGCGTCTTCTTTTCCACACTTTTTAACAATTGATATTAGAGATTTATTATTATTAGAGAGAGCACAAAAAATTTAAAAATCCAGCTTTTCTGATTTTTCTAGATTTCCTCTTTTCTTTTCAATTTCTGTTCCGCTAAAGTGGCGTTCAAAAAATTTGAATTTTTTCCGCTTGATTGGTACTGTATTGGTGAAAAGTGAAAAGTGAAAAGTGAAGTTCTACTAACCGCTATTTTCAAATTGCTAATCTAATTATTGCGAAATAGTTGTTTTTTTCAAAGATTGATCTTTTGAGCTCATTATAGCACGATTTATAGTGTCTTCTTTTTATTTTTTTTCTTAAACTTGTAACTTTTAACAACTAAAACAACAACAACAACAAAAATTGCTGTAGAGCTAGAATTCACTGCTAAATTTGTCCCCTAAACTAACTCTTTAACCCTTCAGCCTCCTCATACAAATCGCCAACCCCACATCGCCGTAACACCACCGCCGTCTCCGCTTCTTCCGCATCCACCAACAACCGCTATGCACCGAGTAGCAGCTCATCTGGCGGCTATTCGTCTTCCAATGCTCATGACTACTCGTATCATCCGGAATATGCGCAGAGGAACAACGGGTAAGTTTTGAAGACTTAAAAATCGTTTGAGCATTTTGGGAAAGGTTCGAAACGTCAATTTTGCCGTTTTTCAGCTCGAGCACTCCGAAAAACCAATACTCGCCGGGATCGCAACGTAGCTTTGCATTTTCAATGTTCAACAAGGCCGATAAAGTCTAATTTATCATTCTCGTAATTGAATTTTCAATTTTTCGTTTTTGTCAGCCCCTTTTCCCTTTACTTACCTTCCTCCCAAAATGTTGTGTTATAGACATAACGGTGATTGATTTTTTTTTACTTTTCTACTTTTTTTCTTATGCTTTGGTGTCAGCTTTAATGTTCTATATGGTCGAGACCGTATTCCCCCCCCCCAGCCCCTTCTTGAATAACTTATTGTAATGTAAGTGCATACAATTTTCCTCCCGTTCCGCAACCAAAAAATTGAGATTTCTCTGCAAATAGTATCCAATTTGAAACGAAACCGATCTTCTTTTCCTTTCCCCTTCCCTCGTCTCTCCACCCACCACCCACCCCCCATTTCTCAGCCTGTCCCACTAATTGCCAAACATTCTCCGTGCATTCATTCCGTTTCTCTTCCTCTTCCCACTCATGTCCCTTCTAGTCAAAGCTCTTCTTTGCCATTGCGAAATCGTAGAAGTTCCATGTCTTACTGTAATAGTTTCTCATTCCATCCCATCCCATTTTTCCCATCTCCTTTTTAAACGGACTGCTCTGGTTTTTTCCTCGGTTCTTATTCCTTTGTAACACCTTCTTGAAGTCCTATCTGGTCTTGTCCTCTTTTTCTTAACGTTTTACTTTCATCTTACTTTTTTCTAATAAAAATTGATGTAGGGTAAGGTTTTGAACACTTGAACACTCCAGGACAGGTGTATCAAAAAAAAATAGGATTGAAAATAACAAAATAACAATGTTACCATATCTGAATCATAGCCAGACTTCACAATTTGTCTAGAAATTGGGAAAAAAGTCAGAGATCTCATATTGTCTGCAGTATTTAAGATGTGGTTAGGTTGCCAACCGTCGTAGTGTTGTTGTTCTCACTCAATGACGTCAAATGAGAAAGATGCTCAAATTTCCCAGGAGGCAACAGAAAATTAGCATATTTTAGGATTTCTCGGTTGTTTTTCTCGAGTTCAGGCTCATTGACATCATGAATTTTTTTCGTTTTTTCCTTCCCTTTTTATTCAATTCGAATAATATTATGAGGTTACGAACATGCACCAAGATCATGTTCCTTACGCATAGACTGAAAAAAATAGAATTAGGAATATAAGAATGACAAGACAACTTGGTCAGTACATGGTGCAATAGGAACGAAAGTCAGAAGACAAGTGTCATGACTCATCACTGACACTAATCCAATTTCCAGTTGAGTTCTTCACCTGTCAAAGACCCCAGTCACTTTCTTCTTCCCTTCCTTTCCCCTCCAAAATAGGAACTCTTTAGGAAGAATGTACAAACCACACTACACCAAACCTTAGAATATCAAGAACAAATTCCCAGAGTGATTTCATGTGGTTTCCTTTTCATATGTATAAACCAATTCGATTTCTCCGAGAATTAGAGGGGGAGATTGGTCTTTTAACCTTGTTTCCTTCCGGTTTTTGCTCTAACACCGAGCACTAAACTGACTGATTTGAAGGGGGCGGTCAAGATCAGCATAGGTACACTTTTTGTGCTTTGTTAGAACCTTTCTACTCCTCAAATCCTTATTCCCACGCTTTTGGATGGTTCGGCAACTTTTTCTTTGTTTGTTTTCAAATTCTGAGGGTACCAAGCTACAACGTTCTCTCCTTTTTCATCTTTGTCTAATACATATTCCTGCCATTGACAGATTCTTGTAAAAGTGGTCTTTTCCACGTTAGCAATTTCAATTTCAAATTCCAACATATAAAATCTTCACCTTCACGTCATTTTCATTTTCATTTTCAATAAATTTCAATCATTCGAAACCACTTTTTTCCAGGTTTTCTTCGCAATGTTAGTCGAAGAAAAGAAGCTGCAAATTTTCATAAGTATCTACTACTCATGTTCCATCACCTTATCATTTTTGACTAATCTACTACTACTCTTCTTCATGAAATCCACCAAATCAGCACTTCTCAAGGATATTCAGTACTATTTGTTTAATACGACTATCTTTGAATTGATAGTTAGTTTATCTACTTATTTTGCACAGTGCAGGTAAGATTTTCTTATGGTAGAGTGATTTTTATCTAGACATGTATACCTTTTGACTGTGAGTCAAACTGTGACTTCAGACCCGTCGCTAACACCTCTACCATGGCAGTATTTTGCTTTGGACCTTGCAAATACTTTGGCCCGAACTACTGCTTTGTCACTTTCGCCATCGTCCAGTCTTCCGTGGTCGCTGCCAGTTTATCAATTCTCCTATCATTTTACTACCGATATCGTCTTCTAGTCGTTGAAGTACGCAAAGAGTACCGTCATGTCAAAACTTTTTTTATTTTTTCAATTTTTCCAATTGCGTCTTTTGTGAGTCCCTCCCTTCTTCTTTTTTGAAATTTTCGTTTCAGATTTTCCAAATGTTCACCAACGCAGATTTCGAACAAGTTGAAGCGGAATCAAAATTTTTGCATCCAGATTATGACTATGTTCATAATTCTTTAATCGGGTTTTCAAATACTAAAAGTGTGGCTTCTATTACCGCACAAATCACAATTACTATTGGAGTTTATATGTCACCTATTCTGGCGTTTTATTATAGAAGGTAAATAAGAATTTTCGAAATGTCCGATTTCTAGATGCCCGGTTTCGAAATTTCCCGGTTATGGCACGTCCCGGTTTTTAAATTTTTGATTTTGACATGTCCCGGTTTCAAAATTTCCGTTTTCAAAATGCCCTGAAGCCAATTTCTTTTCCCCCGAGCAATTCAAATCCGTTAGAACATCCGTTAGAACGTGCTAATCAAGAGTCTCTGGTCAACAAACTTTCTGATGACAAATCCTAGGAATCAGAAGACACTCAACGTGTAATTTACCAGTTTTGTTCTAAAGTCGAATCAACACATCATTTAAAACACGAAAAAACAAATGGAGAATACAAATGATATCACTAATCTTGAAATAGAACTTGAATTTACAGAAAAATCAATAAAATTTTGTCAATGAATACAAGTCAGAGGATCCCGGTGGCGTATTGCAAACAGCTGGTTAACGTGAGAAAATGAAAAATAAAAAGAAATTGTGATTGAAATCAAAAAATTTTAGGGTCTATTCATCCAAACTCTGATTCCATTTTTCGTCTACATTCCGCCGTTTTCTTACGTGATTTACTCTATGCAAACTGGTAAGTTCTAAGGACTAGAACATAATTTTTCTAGTTTCGCAAATTTAAGGCACCTCAAACATCTACCTAGAATACCTACTAAACATCTTCGGCTCATTCACCGCATTTCTCAACCCCATGCTCACTTTCTACTTTGTCTTGCCATATCGTCGAGCATTTTGCACCAAAGTGTTCAGATACTTGCCATCAATTTCAGAAGACGCTACAGAAAACACAAATCACCCAATGACAACTCAAATGTCAATGAGGAATTTGCCAGTAACTACTGAAGAAAATAATAATGATAATAATAACAAAAAAAAGAAAAAAAATTCAACTGTTGTGACAAGTCTTGCTACTTCGAATTTGTAAATGTAATGTATATAAAATATGTATTTTTCAAATAAAAAAAATAATTTTTTAATATCTTATGGATGTTCAAATCTGTTCCAAACCAAGGCTCCGATTTTTTTCGTTGTCAGTCTAGTCTACTCCAGTCACATGTTATCAAAATTCTCTAACATTCCCCAACTCCGAGCACCCAGTAATTATCCGCACCCTCACCATGTTTGGTAAAGCGCCGAGACAACCAACTTCACTTTGTCCCTTGTTTGGTTTGATCAAGAATGGCGTCGGATCTCGAATCTCAACTGCTCGTGTTTCAAACCGTTTTCTACAACTTCTACCTTGTCATGACCCTAATTTCCCAGTGCTTACTACTATTTCTCATGTTCAAAAGCCCATCTGGATCTCTAAAAGATATGAAAATCTATTTTTTGAATACCTTGGCTATTCAATGTGTTCAAACTATTCTGGCGTATGTGGTGCAGTGCAGGTATTGATGTTCTGAAGATTATTGATTTTTTTTTTCCATTTTTGTCAGAATGGTACCTAGCATCGAGACAATGGGATTTCTGTGTTATGGTCCGTGTATGTACTTTGGCGTGTCAACCTGTGAGGTTGTCTTTCATATCTTCCAGGTATGAACAAAAGTTTTTATATCCAAGTATAGTTTACATTCTAGAACCTCCTGATCGCCAGTGCCACGTCACTAATAATCGCATTCTACCATCGTTACGAAATCCTGACAACAAACAGTTTCACAAGAATCAAACATTACCGACTGCTAGTTTTAAGCTATCTGGTTCCAATTATGTCATCTGTAAGCTCAAAATTAACTTTTTTCAATTGAAAATGCAACATTCAGATCTGCGGAGTGCTGGTGCCAAAGGACTTGGAAAAAATCAAAGCAGAGTTGGCAATTCTTCATCCGGAATACAATTTGGACAGATATGCAGTACTCGGATTTTCAGAAGCTAAAAAGGGGATTGCTATCTTTAACACTATCATAATGACGCTTGAAGTATATGGTACACCGTTCGTGGCGTTGCTTTTTAGGCGGTGAGTTTGATATTTTGATATTTTGATCTTTTGATCTACGTTGTTAGTCATTAACAGCATGCACCATGTTCAGCAGCATGTTTTAACATTTTCTTTGTTTTCATGATGTCAAGAGCACACAAAACACAGTTTTCAACCTTCAAAAAGCACTCGATTCCAGGAAGATTATGAAAATCCTAAATACCTCCAAAACCTTCAACGCCGAGAAAATTGCGCAGTCAAAGAGCATGATTAAGGTGAACAACTGTGACTTTTAGACATCAAAATCAAAAGAACACTTCAGGGCTTGACCATCCAAACTCTCCTCCCACTAATCTGCTACTGCCCCAGTTTCACCTATTACATATGGGCTCAGTACACCCAATCCGATAACAAAGTCGTCGAATTCGTCTCGGGACCCATCACTATTTTCTATACTGTCTTCGACCCTCTGTTGACTATCTATTTTGTCCTTCCATACCGTCGCTCATTGAAATTAATGTTCACTAGGGGTAACAGTGTCGCTAATGCGGTCACCTCTCAATCTGACTCCAACTCTCGAAGAATCGGGGGGAATACGTAGAATAGAATTGTACTTGATGTTGAGCTACTATTTTTGATCTTTTTGATTCATTTATTAATCGTATTCGTTTTCGTTGCCGTTATAACCAGAATCTAATAAAATTGAATCAATCGAATCAATTTGAATTCAATCGCCACTAGGTAATGAAAAATCTCACCATTTTCCTGGTTTTTATGACTTGTGTCTTTAGGAGTTTTTCAGACACCCAGACTGACCAGCTGTATCTTTGTCTTTTCTTTTTTCCTTCCGGTTTCCCCCTGGAATCAAATTTTTTCAGTCTCCTTTCTTCTAGTCAGTCTCCAATATCAAAACATCACATTCATTCTCTTTCTCATCTTTCTCCTCTATCTCAATTTTACGAGCAAAAATCAGTGAAGATCACTAATGTGCAAAGTCTGAAGTCTGGTGCGAAGGCGTACTGAGCAGTCAACTAGAACCCCCTCAACATGTGAGCAAGAGTATATACACCTCTTAGTACGAGTTCATCCCTCATTCAGATTCTGAAAATGATGACGTTGCTGGAAAGTCGACTTGTCCTAATTTTATCCGTTTTCTACAATTTCTACGTTCTCGTTTCATTGACGGCGCAGGCTTTGTTACTGTATCTAATGATCAAGTGCACTGTCAACTCTCTGAAAGATATGAGAATCTATCTTTTCAATATTCTAGTGCTCCAGTTTATATCTACGGTTTGCGCGTACCTGATACAGTGCAGGTTTGTTACTTTTTATTTTAATTTTCAATGAAAACATTTCATTCCATCTATAATCCACTTTCAGAGTGGTCCCGAGCTCGGAGACAGTGGCAATGTTATGTTACGGCCCTTGCAAGTATCTCGGTGCAGTACCATGTGAGGTCATATTTCATATACTAGAAGTAAACAGATTTATTGAAATCTACATATGTAACTGTTTTCTAGGCATCCTTAATCGCCTGCGCCACCGCTCTAATCGTCGCTTTTTACCACCGTTATGAAATGCTGACGGTTAATAGCTTCACAAGAACCAGGCACTACAAGCACTTGATTATCAGTTACTGTGTCCCTGTGGTGTTCATAGTGAGTTATTTGTCAATTTAATGTACCATGCCGTCAAGCATTACAGTAAAACTTTGCAGGTCTTTGAAGTCCTTTCGCCAAGCGACATCAACAAAATAGCC